>CM046431.1:39980185-40205935 GCA_025506505.1 Flaveria sonorensis | reverse complement strand
TAATATATGAAGTATAAGAAAATTTTAAGGGAAAACTAGGTACAAAAATAAGGAAGGTAAGGAATCGGAATTCATTAATCATAGAGTTCAATCAACCCCACTCACCAATTAAAAAACTTGAATTTTTAAATTTAGAATTTTTAGAAAAATCAAATCCTAGAAATATTAATACATAAAATTATAGTCTTACTTGTAGAATTAAAGATAATTGTAAGCATAGTTTACATACAGACAATCCACATTTAAACGCGTTAATAGATCTAGTTCTAAATCTAGGTGTCAACATTCAAAAAGAATCAATAACTAATAAACAGTTGATAGAAAAACTTTCAGGATACACAGAAGAAATTAAAAAGTATATAAAAAATTTAAACTGCATAAAAGATCAAAATAATTAAATCATAGAATAAATCAAGAAAACAAGTCTATATATATAGCGCGTTTAGACTTGCAGGTCTAGTCAAACTCAGTATTCGCAACTTAGCTAAGGCTTGTTTATTAAGGGCGGTTCAATTTTAGGCTCGAATTTGTTTTAAGTTCAATTCTTTCATATAGATGAGGTTTAATATTAGGCTTGTTTATTAAATAAGGTTCAACTTTGGATCAAAAGCTTAACATAGGAAGTTGTCTTGGAGGAAGGAGCATTGCGAGGGGGCTTAAGCACATCCAAGGGCTGATCACAGGGTAAGTAGCTTAATACTAAGCATAAGGAAAACATAGAAAAGGCCTAGGAAAGGGGCCAAGGTAAGAGTGAATGGATAATCTCTCGACACGATGTGCGACAAAACTTAGGCTCAAAGAAACTAAGGTACTCACATGGATCAAAGCCACACACGAAGATGTCAACCGACGACCAAGTCAATGAAATGATCTAAGGATTAAAGCCTGTAATCGAAGACTAGGAGATGCATTAGGCTTGTAGGTGGTATCACTAGATGATTACAAGTGTCTGCTTAGAATGGATTTCTTCTTAAATGTAGAAGACCTTCCCATGTTTTTGAATTCTTTGTGCGTCATGGATGGTGAACGAGTTTGTACAGTGAAAATGGAACGAGACATCAAAGAACATGTAAAAATGATGTTGGCCGTTTGACGCAAGTTTCGTTTCAACATGTAAACCACAAAAAAGGTTGTCTCATGGTGCTGAATTCATCCTTAAAAGAGGCATGGGCGCAAAAACCGATGACTTAACCCAAAGTAGACACTACTCTTTAGAGTGAACGAGGCAGGCTCGTTGAGTACATGATAACCAGCGGGTCATGACCACAGATGCTAAACATGAACCTGAATTGGGCAAGTTGCATGCTATCAATATAAGGTCTTCAAAGCAATACGATGAGGACGTCGTTGGTTACGTGGGGAGAATGTTACAACCCGTCAATTTTAAATCAGTATGTCAAGATTTCTGTATTTTTAGAGAATTCTTGTAGCATCATGATTACCTTAAAACTCTGGATTTGTATGAAGACTTCAAGCTACATCCTTCCATAGATATTTCCATAAATTAGTCTAGATGTTTAGCCTGACAATTGTTTTATTTTTATTAATTATGAAAACATTTATACGTATATATTTTTGAACGGGAGAGACCTCATTGTTAGATCATGATAAATAACTTGTGGTTCAGAACTCCCTTGTTAAATCTCGATTGAATTCGGCTCAAGTTAGCTGACCTGTATAACTTTCTAAGCCGCGTACAACCAGAGCTACCTCGAGTTGAATACGTGTGACCCTGCTGCTTGGATTGGACGTTACGAACAGATAAAGTACAACACGGATAGTTATTGACTACACACAGATTCCAACTTACAACAAAATTAGACAACTTATGATCTAATCCTACATTGACAACATAGTTGTATTCCACCAAGAACAAATGACAAATGTGCATTCACATACATCACAAACTTTGACCTCCAAATAAAACCATTGAATCAGTTTCTAACAAAGTTGCATATTATAAGTTAAACATTGAAATTTCTGTGAACACTCAAACGATCTCACTTTTCATCATCTTCATCGTTGTCATCATCGTCATCTTCAGGAGCACCCAAGTCATCACCTATGCCTTCAAGCAATGCGTCTACATCTTCTCCCAACTCCATTAATCGTGCGCTCAACTTCTCAACCTTACTCTGTTCTTGCCCAAGACAAACAAGCAGATCACCGAGTTCTGCTTCACTCTCTTTCTGAGCTTCTTCCTTTGCTTCTGCTTTTATAGCCTCGATATCCAAACTTGGTGTTGACCCACCACTTTTCAATGCTTTGACTTCGTTTTCTAAATGGTAGTTTGACTGTTCTAGACTGTTGTAAGCATCCGACAAGCTCTTAAGATCGTTCTCGGTTTTTGCAGATAATGCTTTGTAAGAAGAGACCTCGTTTTCAAGCTTGGAGTTCTCCGTTTTGAGCATATTGACCCGTTGAGATGCTTCTTGAAGATCTCGTTTTAGTTTTTCTATTTGGACCCTCTCTGACCCACCATTTGGTCTAGGCTCAGTTTGAGATGAAACACCTCCACCTGTATTAGCTAGGTCCTCGGCTAATATTGTATTTCTATTTAGAAGATCCTGATGAACAATAAAACTTCAAGTAAACACCACAAGAAAATACAATATGGTATTTCAACCCATTTACTTATGAATGGGCCAATTCGAATTATGTTTTGTCTCAAACAGGTCAAATAGAAAAACTAATATAAAGAGGGAACGGGTCAAATAATTTGAAAGATGCCCCAGATTTACCTGTATCTCGGAGCATTGTTTCTCCAAAAAGGATTTGAGCCGCTTGATATACTCCACATCAGCTTCATCTTTTCTCTGTTCCATCTCTGCAGGAATGACAGAAACGTTGCTCTTCGGGTGGCTGTAAAGTTCTACAACCCCGTCTCTAATACTAACTTCCAAATTCTTGATGAAGCTGACAAACTGAGAGTCACACATTTCAGCAAACATAGGGTGGTCCTCGTTCTTATCATCACTTGTCAAGTCATCCTCAGTATCTTCAATATCTCCCATACTATTATCGTTTGTTTTAGTCAATGGTTTTTGGTATTGAGCTAGTTTTGCAGATGAAAACACAAAGCTTTTCTGCATCTCCTCTAGCCTTTGAAAGTATGACGTGAGTCCAATTTTTTGGCTTATGGCATCAACTATGCTCAGTGCGTCTTTTCCCGACTCAATTGACTTGTTAAATATAACACACTCCCCTAAAAGCACAGCTGCTAATCCTCTTACACATACCGTCGTGTCATTATTCGATATTAATTCGACTAGATATGTTAAATGTGGACGTGAAGCAAGGAATGAGTGCACAGCGTTTGGGCAATCACAGAGCCACGTGACTAGCAGTTTTAATATTATCGGTTGGACGTACGAATTTGTTGATTTTCCGTCATTGCCCTTCTTGGAAAAGGCAAGAGCCAAGTATTTTACCATACGGTGCAACAGAGGTTCAGGGGATCCCAATGAAGGCATTGGTGACTCGATTTCAATTTGTAAAACCTGCATAAATTTGGACAATGATAAAACTACCATCTACTGATTTTAATTTATAGCATTCAACATGAGAATGCCTACCTTTTCCTTGCACTGAATATTATCCTTTAGTACATAAGAAAGAACACTAGCAGCTCTGCAACTAATCTGCATATAACACATCAATCAGATGTTGTTAGCCAATTGGTCACAGAAACACAAAGACAGCAGTGATTTTTGTGGGAAAACACACCCACGACTCTATTCTTTTTATTGAATAAAAACCGCACAAAAACCGCTTAGACAATGACCCTATTTTATACTAATCCTAACCTTAATTACTAATGAAAACTCCACCCAAACACAGCTGGAATGACAGCCCATTCACAGCCAAAAACATAAACACTAATACCATAAATAAAGCTAATTAAAACTTACTAAATAAAACAAACCTATCTTTAGACTCTTGATGATTCTCCCCCCTAAACTTTCACATACAATCACAATTAGGATTAACTTATAACAATCACCCCCTTAATCATAATGTGGTCTTCCTTCTCTAAAGTAGAGTCGGCTCATCATCTTCACAAACCAAGTTGGCCTCATCGTACTTTGGTTTTGACTTTGGACATTCATATGCAAAGTGACCAAAGCCTTCACACCTATAGCACTTAACTCGTGATTTGTCTCGTCTTCCACCGTGTTCCTGCAGATTGTTACTAGGCTGCCCTTCACGACCTCTTCCTCGATCTCGACCTCTCCCACGGCTTTGTTTGCAACACTCACAATTGCCACATCTTCCTTTAACTTGTTCATCATCACGAGTGAGTAGTAACTTACCTTGAGTGTCTTCAGCTTGGTCTTCTTGTGGTTTCACTCTCTCCTCATACGCCTTTAGCCAACCCACCACCTCTTCAAAAGACATTGATTCAATCTCTGGATATTGTTCAATTGATGCCACGATAGGTAGATATTTTCTAGGCATTGAGTTTAGAAATTTCCTCACAAGTACTTCATCTTCAAGTGACGACCCAAGACTTTTATACCTTGATTGCACTCCACTTAGTTTACCTGCGAACTCTTCAATGCTTTCAGTTTCTTTCATCCTCATTATCTCCAACTCGCTTCTAAGTGTTTGCAGCCTAGCCTTTTGAACCCTCTCGGCTCCCAAGTAACGAACACGAAGTGCATCCCACACATCTTTGGCATCTCGGTGCTTTGCAACTTGAAGCAAAACATCTTCGGGAATCGACTGAAATATCATCGCCTTTGCCATGTTCTTCTTTCTTTCTTCTATTGCACCACTTGTCACAGGATCAATGGCTTCTTGCAAATCATGTGCTGCTAGGATGGTCTCCATCATAATAGACCATGCAGTGTAATTAATAGCGGTTAGTTTCGGGCATTGTAGAGACACGTTGCTTGACTCACGGGCAGGTACCATCTTTCAGCGCAGACACAAATAGTTCCCACAGATATAGCAAAATCCTCCCTCCTCTTTTTTTTTTCACTCAAACTTCAGCAGTAAAAATCAATCTGTTTCACACAGATACACAGAAAACAATCTGTTTCACACAGATCAGTTTTTCGCTTCTTCACACGGATCACCAGCTTTTCCACACAGATCAATCACTGATCAATTCTTCTCGAACCTGCTTTCACAGCAAAGTTGGTTCAATCTTTCACGAATAAACAACTTCTTCTCCACACCGGTATCACACCTTTGTAACCTGTATCACACAGGTCTTCTTCTACTGCAGTTGCATCACACAACCTGTCTTCAATCGATCTGTCACAGATCAGTCACCTATCTTCACCCTGTTTTGATTGCTTCTCGCAACCGGCTCTCACAGCCCTTTGATCCTTCAACAGAAATAGAGCAGAAACTTCACAAATCTGGTCTGCACTCTGCTGTTTGATTGCTACCCAAACAGCCCTTTTATTAGAACCTCGCAGCAGCCTTCATATTCAATCAGCAGCTCTTTTACCAATATTTGAACCAATCACAGGTTCATTATTGGTTTGATGGTGGTCGGTTTTGTCTTCAACAGCCCTTGATCTTTATTGCTCTGATACCAATTGTTAGCCAATTGGTCACAGAAACACAAAGACAGCAGTGATTTTTGTGGGAAAACACACCCACGACTCTATTCTTTTTATTGAATAAAAACCGAACAAAAACCTCTTAGACAATGACCCTATTTTATACTAATCCTAACCTTAATTACTAATGAAAACTCCACTCAAACACAGCTGGAATGACAGCCCATTCACAGCCAAAAACATAAACACTAATACCATAAATAAAGCTAATTAAAACTCACTAAATAAAACAAACCTATCTTTAGACTCTTGATGATTCTCCCCCCTAAACTTTCACATACGATCACAATTAGGATTAACTTCTAACAATGAGGTTTGCATATTGAGGAAACAAGAGACACCCGTTCACTGGAGACAGTTGAATGAGTGAAAAATAAAGCAGAATAAAGGTACGCTTTTATAAAGTTTGTAGGCTTACAGCACCTCAAGGTCACCATCATGTTCACTCAAGGCAAGACCATGTAAAAGCATGCTGCAAAAAAGAATGTGAACAAAGAGAGAATATGTATCCAGCAAGAGTAGAGGTAATTATTTTAATCCATTTACTTATGAGCAGGTCCATTCTGATTGTCTTATCTCAAACAGGTTGAATGTGTTGGAACATATAAAATATTAGCTTGAAAGTCACATGAAGTCTATTTTTGATGCATAAAATACCTCATAAATTGTTTAATTCAAAAAATTAGATAATTTTAATAACACATTAACACTGTTTATGTACTCAAGAGTAACCAATTAATCATTACAAAAAACAATTGAACAAATAAAAAGTGTTTGCAGATCAACCAAACAACAACACGACCAGGCGCCCGTACTTGTTTTGACCCATTACCCAACCTGATTGACCCTTCATCTTGCCACCTATAAGCAAGAGGCTTCTATAAACCTGATAAAGAAAATTTTAGCATGACATAAGAAACCATACCTCCCTAAGGACATATTCACATCCTCCTCAAATGGAGCATGGGTCAATGACAATGGTTGAGGAATTAAGGTTGATGCTAGCAATTTTTGACCATCCGGATTTCCCTGTTCGAAAATGAAGTAATGAATTCATTTTGGCACCCTATAAAATAGATATAGCAAAAATAATTGTTGGACCAATCTTGACATTAAACAAAGTTTAGGGTCTATTTTGTAGTTTATTTTAAACTTATTATCTAATTAAATAAAGGGATAAGTCAAGGTAGTTTGAAACTTTATCTCCAATGGATTTGAGATAAGTCTTGGTGATTTAAAGTTTATCTCAAAAGGATATGAGATAAAGCCTAATTTGTAGGAGTTGATTAACTTGATGGACAAGGTTAGTTAGCTATAAATATAGGTAGGTTTTTCTTTGATGGATGTAAGTTTTTTCCTATCAATTAATTGGAGAAGGAGTTCCAAAACTATTGCTGTGTTTTTGTTCTGTTTTTCAAATCTGGTATCAATTATACTACAATTGGTATCAGAGCTGTGTTTAAAAGAGACTTGGGCAGTTGATTCGAAGGTCTGGATCAATCACCAGATCTGAAAACAGGGCAGCAATACAAGAGGAGATCAAAGCTTAAAACGATGGGGGAAGTTGTGCAGCAAAACGTGAACCAGAATGAGAAGCTGAATCTTCAATTTCAGTGCCCGATTCTAACAGCAACCAATTACCAAATCTGGTCTCTTAAAATTAAAGCGATTTTCAAGGCTCAAGGAATATGGGAGGCGATCGAACCAGGATCCAATGTCGATTCAAAGAAGGACAACTCGGCAATCGCATACCTGTATCAAGCACTCCCTGAAGATCTGATTCTACAAATTGCAAGTTGTGACACTGCCAAAGCAATCTGGGATTCGATAAAAACTCGCCATCTTGGAGCTGAACGAGTCATGGAGGCCCGGTTGCAATCATTGAAGACCGAGTTCGATACAATCAAGATGAAGGAAAGCGAAACAGTGGATGATTTTGTGGCAAAGCTTTCTGGGATTGCCTCTAAATCAGCCACACTTGGATCGGTCATTGATGAATCAACTTTGGTCAGGAAATTACTAACAAGCATGCCTGAAAATTTCCTGAATATGGTGGCTACAATCGAACAGTTGGTGAACCTTAAAACTGTGAAGTTTCAGGAGGTTGTCGGGCGACTGAAGGCCTATGAAGAAAGGGCCTGTTTGAAGTCAAAAGGATCAAGCAACAATCAAAACCAATTGCTGCTTTCATATGAGGATTGGGAGGCAAAGAGGAGACTTGAAAAGGGCTATGGCCGAGGTCGAGGGGGCAACACTGAAACCCGAGGCCGAGGTCGTGGTCGTGGAAGATTTGGAGGCCGAGGGCGTGGAGTTGGCCGAGGTCAAGCTGCACAAAGTGGAACTCAAGGCTCATCAAACCAGAAGAAGGATCGCTCACAATTACAATGTTTCAGATGTGATGCTTTAGGGCACTTCTCTGCAGATTGCCCGACAAGGAAAAAGGAAGAAGGTAACCAACCACAGGCTAATGTTGACAAGCCTGCACTCTTAATGACAGTTGCTTTTCAAGATCAAAAGGAGCTGATCTATCTCACTGAGGAAAAGGTGTATCCAGCCAAATATGTGTCTAATCAAGATGAACAATTCGCGTGGTACTTAGATAACGGGGCATCTAATCACATGACGGGAAATAAAGGGTTGTTTTCGAAACTTGACACAAAGGTAGGAGGCAAGGTGAGATTTGGGGACGGATCATGTGTTGACATTGAAGGAAGAGGCTCAATTCTGCTGGAATGCAAGAATGGAGAACATCGTCTCTTGACGGATGTGTACTACATTCCATTCTTGAAAAGCAACATCATCAGTCTTGGGCAACTCACCGAAGGGGGGTGTGAGATCCTAATGAAACAGGAATTCTTATGGATGTATGAGCCCGATGGAAGTTTATTAATAAAGGCACAACGATCACCAAATCGGTTGTACAAGATCACTTTAAAAATTGGCTCACCTGTTTGTCTGCACTCAAAAGTAGAAGATCAGGCATGGATATGGCACGCTCGTTTAGGTCATGTGAACTTCGACACCATTACACGAATTGGCACAAAAAGGTTGGTTCTTGGGGTACCAGCAATAAACCATCCTACCCAAATGTGTGAGGCATGCCTAGCTGGTAAACATACACGACAAAGCTTTCCTGATCAAACTGTTTTCAGAGCAGAAAAACCACTGGACCAGGTGTATGCAGACCTGTGTGGCCCAATATCTCCACCTACACCAGCTGGAAACAGGTATATTTTACTTCTTGTTGATGACTACAGTAGGTTTATGTGGGTTTTCATGTTAAAAACAAAGGATGAAACCTTTGAACAATTCAAAAGGTTCAAAGCCTCTGCCGAAAATCAATATGGAGGAAAAATAAAGGTTCTCAGGACTGATCGGGGAGGAGAATTTACCTCCCGGGAATTTAATTTGTTTTGTGAGCAGGCAGGTATTACAAGACAGTTGACCGCACCCTACACCCCTCAACAAAATGGAATAGTTGAGAGGCGAAATCGTACGGTACTGAGCACAACAAGAAGCATCCTCAACGCGATGAGTATGCCACAAAACCTGTGGGCTGAAGCTGTCAGGCACTCAGTTTATGTGCTGAACAGGCTGCCCACGAAAAGCTTGACTGATCAGACCCCATATGAAGCTCTAAAAGGAAGAAAACCAAGGATGGATCATCTACGTGTATTTGGATGCGTTGGTTATGTGAGAGTGCCTTCAAACCAGCTAAAGAAACTAGACAATAGAAGCTTACCAATGGTACATCTAGGAATCGAAGCAGGTTCAAAGGCCTATCGAATGTATGATGTCAAAGAAGGAAGGATAGTCATCAGTCGAGATGTAAAATTTGATGAAAATAGAAAATGGGACTGGCAAGAGTACTTCGATAATTCTAGTGACAAAGATGCTGATTTTGTGATCCAAATAAATCCATTCAGAACTGATCCAGAGGAATATCATAAAGAACCTGAGCCTGCGGATCTAAACAGCCCACAAAGCTTAGATCAAACAGGCCCATCGCAGCAAGACCTTCCTCATATAGATCATGAAAACTTTTCAGCAGAGCCGTCTGGTGATAAAAATCCTCTACATTCTGTTTCTAGCAGCCCAGAAGCCACTTTTACAAATCGAGGACCTATGTTACCTCGGTTTCCTACGGATAAAGATGACCCAGCAGACCCATCTTTGGCTGAAGAAGAAACCTACGATGATACACCACCTCAAGGCTGGAAGAATTTAAATGAGGTCTATGATCTACTTCTTACCGAAGGAGATCCAACAAAATTCAAAGAGGCCACAGGTCATAAAGAATGGGAGCAAGCAATGGAAAGTGAAATTGCTTCCATTGAGAAAAACAACACCTGGGAGTTAACGGATCTACCCCCTGGACATCAGCCAATTGGTTTAAAATGGCTATATAAAAGCAAAAGAGATGCCAATGGTGTGCTTACGCGTTATAAAGCCCGGTTAGTTGCAAAAGGTTACATCCAACAACATGGAGTAGATTACGACGAGGTGTTTGCACCCGTAGCCAGAATTGAGACTGTTAGACTCATTCTGGCATTAGCAGCTCAAAGAGGGTGGCATGTACATCATCTAGATGTCAAAACAGCCTTTTTACATGGGGATCTCAAAGAGGTGGTATTTGTAACTCAGCCTGAAGGTTTTGTCAAGAAAGGGAAGGAACAAAAGGTGTATAAACTGAAAAAAGCTCTTTACGGATTGAAACAAGCTCCACGAGCTTGGAATACAAAGTTAGATGCGGTTTTAAAAGAGTTTGGGTTCAAACGATGCATGCTTGAACAAGCCGTGTATACAAGAAGAACTCACGGAGGATCTCTCTTAATGGGAATCTATGTGGATGACATGATAGTAACCGGAAACAGCCTCGAAAAAATTCTGCAATTTAAAAAACAGATGGAAGATAAGTTCGAAATGAGTGACTTGGGTCAACTTTCTTATTATCTTGGACTTGAGGTTATGCAAAGCAAAGATGGCATCAAGATCAAGCAGTCGGGATATGCTAAAAAGATCTTAAAGCAAGTTGGAATGTGGGAGTGCAATTTCACCAAATTCCCAATGGAACCAGGGCTGAAATTGAGAAAAGATGATGGCAGCAGAAGTGTGGATGCAACTGAGTACAGAAAAATAATTGGGTGTCTGCGGTACTTAACACATACGCGACCAGATCTTGCATACTCGGTTGGATATGTAATCAGGTACATGCAAGAGCCTAAAACTACTCACTCACAAGCTGTAAAACAGATTCTGAGATATGTGAAAGGGACTACAGATCTGGGAATTTGCTATAGAAGGAATGGAAGTGATAAGCTGTTGGGATTTAGTGACAGCAGTCATTCTATTGATCTGGATGATGGAAAAGGAACTACAGGTCTATTGTTCTACTTTGCTGATGGACCTATCACTTGGAGCTCTCAAAAACAGCCAACAGTGGCTTTATCCTCCTGCGAATCGGAGTTTATGGCTGCAACTTCAGCAGCCTGCCAAGCGATTTGGTTAAGGGGATTGTTAGCTGAAATTACGGGAAGGGAAAAGGAGCTGGTGGTAATTAAAGTTGACAACAAATCTGCAATTGACCTAATGAAACATCCTGTGTTCTTCGGGAGAAGCAAACACATTGATACTCGCTATTTTTTCATACGTGAATGTGTTGAGAAAGATCAGATCAAGGTTGAACACATCAACGGGGATCAACAACGAGCTGATATCCTCACCAAAGCTCTACCGAAGATTAAATTTACAGAGATGAGAGAAATTCTGGGGGTGAAGATGATTGAAGATACTGGAAAATAACAGAAGACTCAAGGTCAAGATTGGGGGGGTGATTGTTGGACCAATCTTGACATTAAACAAAGTTTAGGGTCTATTTTGTAGTTTATTTTAAACTTATTATCTAATTAAATAAAGGGATAAGTCAAGGTAGTTTGAAACTTTATCTCCAATGGATTTGAGATAAGTCTTGGTGATTTAAAGTTTATCTCAAAAGGATATGAGATAAAGCCTAATTTGTAGGAGTTGATTAACTTGATGGACAAGGTTAGTTAGCTACAAATATAGGTAGGTTTTTCTTTGATGGATGTAAGTTTTTTCCTATCAATTAATTGGAGAAGGAGTTCCAAAACTATTGCTGTGTTTTTGTTCTGTTTTTCAAATCTGGTATCAATTATACTACAATAATTGTCTACAGATGATGTTTGAATTAAGAACCTCACAAAAGCTCTTGAAAACATAGTCAGCTGCGATGAATTCTTGCATGCTAGAAGTCCGTAAGATAATTCGCAGGATAGAATTCAGAGCTGGTTCAACTTGTGGCTCATCACCAAGAAATTTGCTTGCTAGTGTGTCAAGATTCTGGCGATGCCCAAATATTAAATCGCTAATGCATCTAAAAGCCTGAAAACATGATACGTGTCAAAATTAATATTGTTTTCCATTAAAAAAGCATAAAATATGTAAGTTCATTATCTTACTGCACAACGGACTGTAACAGGAGCCCATTGTCTTTCAACTCCAAGCATTAGCAGATGGTCTAAAACATTTCTCTGTTATATAGATGGGTGGGAATAAGTAATATTATGCAAAAAAAAAAAAAAAATAGTTCAGTTAGTAACTAACACAAGTGAGGTTTCTGAAATAACCTGAGCCAGAACTGTTTTGTTAGTGAATTTATTAGTTTCTTTTGCTGGATCAGCTTCAGAACCTCCATTCAGCAGTAACCTGATTGTTTCTAAAACACACAGTAGATTTATTGTCTACTGGCATCAATTAAATTTGAAGAACAGTAAGTAATCAAACAGCCAACTATATAAATTCACCCACAGAAAGTTTTGTTAAAAAAAGATTTAACATTTAAAGCCTAACCTTTTGTTGAGAAAAGCTGTACGTGCTTCCCCTCAGCTTCAAAATCGATATTAGCGAGTCAAAGCCAATAGTCTCCCTCAGCAACACCTATAGCATGGTTAAGCAACATGATAATGATATATACAAAGCTTCAACCCAATAAACTTTTATAGAAAAAATAAACCAAAACCTGATTGGATGCGTTGCTGCGAATGAGATTGTTCAACAGTTCAAGACAATCCTGTGAGGTACAAATGTATAGTCGATCTAGATTTATAAACAGTTTTATTTCCAAATAAAAATAGAATATATATGAAAGAATAAACATGATCACCTGCACAACAACACCACCATCCGAACCTCCCTCTTCCTTAATAATACTGAAAATCTTCTCAAAAGCACCTTCGAACACCAATATTTTTTGGATTTCCTCAGCTTCACGGGTCAAGTAGGTTAGAAGTAATAATGCCTCGTTTCTTATGACCTGCAGAGAAAGCGACACTATTTTTAAAGACAGCATCATATAACTACTTTATGCCCTCTACAGTTAATGAGTTCATACCTCTCTATCCATAAGCATATCCACAAGCCGCGTTATACCACGAGGGATTGTAAGAATCGCTTCCTGTAACCTAAAGAAAACCTCAGTACATATATTTCTAACAAAATGAAAAGGAAAGTACAATTAGAAAATACCTAACATGGGAGTTTGTTAATAGTGCAGTCAAAAGTTGAAGCGTATAATATCGTACATAGAAGTCATCTTCTGACTGCCAAAAAACTATAGTCACCAATTGTAGGACAAAACAAATGTATATATATATTTCTTACGGCATAATTGGAGCAAGATATAGGAGACTTACCAACAGGTTTAAAAGAAGAGAGATGTTCTGGTCGTCCCTTGATAAAAGATCTGCATTCATCACAGCTGGTTGAACCTCATTTTTGTGTGACTTTGCTTGTCTAGTTGGTGTTAATGCACTCACAAGAGTTTCAACAGCCCCACGCACCTTCAATAATCGATTATGCCTATAAATTTAAGTCTATAAAAAATTTAAACTAGTCTATTAAGGCCTATAAGTGCTTAATTTTTTAACCCATTGGAACTCAAACCTAAAGAAACCAATATAATTTAGTCTTAAAAAAATAAAGAAGCATGAAGACTATCACATAACAATATATCTATAAACGATGAAAAATTATGTGGAAAGAAGCCTTCAAACCATTTCAACATCATCACGTTCCTTAAGTACTCCAAAAAGTACAGGAAATCCTGCAATAGAAGGAATATATTATGTTGAGCATAATACATGAAATAAACACCATCTAACCGATTTGTACGCACCCATTGTCCCAAAAGCCAGCTGTGCAGAATGACTTTCAGCAACGATGGCCTGAAGTTCAGCCATAGCATTTCTTCTATCATCTGCCAGCTTACCATTTTTAATACAATCTAGCAAGCGCTCAACATAGCTACCATGCAAAAAATGAAGCACATCAGTCTCAGAAGAGAAGAAATATTTAGTTAGAGCCTCATCATTAGTAACTTTGGCAAATATCCTCTAAAGCGAATAAGCAACATGTCTCTTGTTATGAGACAAATAATTCTTCATTATTTAATATGTTTGCTAAAAGAAAAAAATTAGGATGCTTGTTCTTGCAGAGACACCCCATCCCATATTAAAAGATATATTGAAGAAGATGAATAAACAAAACCTAAAAACCGGAGAGATCCTACTTCTACAAGTCAAAACATAACAATGGTGACACAGAAGTTAGAACAACCATAAACAAAAAATCACTGAACCCCTACAGCAAACAATCCAACAACTTTTACTTCAAATTTTTGACGAAGTGAGCAAACGATCCAATGAATAATTAAACATATATAACGAAAATCATGAACTGCTAAAAAAATTGTGAAAAAAGAAAAAAGTAACAAACCAACCTATCTTCATTGGAGCTTGAATCTTCATTCCCAAATACAAGTCCAACAACCCCCTGCACATGAAGAACAAACTCAATCATCAATGACAATAACAGTAACATTAAACCAACTAAAAATCAAATGATCATCCTTTAGCACATTACAACTCAACAATTACCTTATAACCAGAAACCAAATCCATCTTCTTCATCTAAAATGTAGAACTTTAGAGTTCGATTGAAAAATTCAAACAAATTAGGAATCTGCAAATGTAATCACAAACAGTAACACAGACCGATTAAGACAAACGCGCAAACTTAATCGGAACTAGAAATCAAACTTCTGTACGAAATTTATGAACAAGAAGAAGCCAAAGAACAAATACAAGTGTAGATCAATCAATAACCCAATGCATGCTAAATTTCCAAAATGGCAAACTGATGATTGATTGTTTGATCATACTAGATGTATTTCAGTAGAAATAATCAAGTATGAAATTGAATTTAGGATCAATCAACAGATGGAAAAAGCCCTAATTGACCAAAATCTTGACGTACCTTCGGGGAGAGAGATGGAGTCGAATACGTTGTGTTGTTTAATCAAAGAACCGAAAGCTATACGTGGCCCGGGTTTATATTCTATTCGGGTCAGGATCCATATTAGATTATTATAGTTTTTAGTTTTGAGAAAATTTAGTTTTGAGAAAATTACAAAAGTGATTCATGTCGTTCGATCAAATTTCATGTTTTATTCTTAAATTTTAAAAATTACAAATTTACTATATGATCAAACCATAGGAATCAATTACGCAAACTTCTCTAAAAAATAAGATAAAATTTTAATAACTCAAATAAAACCTTAAAAATAGAACAAAAGTAAAAGATTATAAAAATTATATATATAAAAAATGTATCAAATATAGTGGGGATGCTACCCACGTGTAACAGTGAGGGGCTCTATCTACATAGTGCCTCCCCACACGCCACCTCCATCGCACCCTTCTGTTGCGATGTTCGCGACCAGAGTGGGCAGTCACGTGAGTAGCGCCCCCTCCTTCATGCCCCCACAAGAGAGGTGTACTTGAACATAAATACATAAATGAATATAGCTAGGTTAGGGGGGAGGTCACATGACATAAGGCTTCAAATTAAGATGCTTGAAAATAACTCATCACCTGAAACAAGCAACCACCATATTCTTGTATTAGAAAAACATCAAGATTTCACATTCTTGAAGACAAAATGCACCCTTTTACACCAAAAGCATGAGGTCGGTTAAACCGCAAAAACGATGGACCGGGTCAAATAGTAAAGACGATGGGTCGTCAGGTACTTTTTAATAAAGACGATGGGTCGTCAGGTACTTTTTAATTTCATCAAACCATAAACATGGGTTCAATCTCAAACAAAAAAAAAGCCTGAAATAACCATCTTTAGCACTAAAAAGATAACTAATGCTAAAAACACAAATAAAATGTTAGAAAAATTTAACTTTTTTACAAATCATCACTGATCATTGAATCTTTACATCAAACTATTTGGCTGAAAGAGAATTTTAAGGTAAGTATGTATTCCTCGGTTAAAGAAAGAAGAGTGCAAAACGAATTGCTTGTGGTCCCTTCTCCAAAGGAAAACGACAACTATTTTAGAACAACAATTGTGTTTAATCCAGCCCATCCCCACCTATCTGTTTTTCAGTCGGGATCGAAAAAAATAAAACTAAATGTAAAGAAATACAAAATTTCATTTGTAACATGCAACTATCACGCCCTATTGGGCTGTTGGTAGAAATCGAAAAACTAGGCAAACCAAGGCATCAAAATTTATTGTTGGCAAGATAATGTTAACGTTAAAAACAATACTTCCTGCATCCTCAAACAAACGATGGCCTGCTCCTCTAGATATGTTTGTATTATGAACACCTCTGATATTTAGAAGACATAAATAAATAAACAAGTCTAGTAAAATATCAAACTAACTAATATTTTAAATTTATCTAGATATATATGATATTTTGATGGCTGTAAGGGTATATATGAAATTTTCCTAATTAATCAAATAATCAGCTAGTTGAAACAAGAGAAATCACTGGTGGTTGTCTATGTGTGAGAGAAAAACCACGAACAGGTCAGAGGACATAGTTTGTATTGATGGCGACTTAGGATTAACGTTGGTACTGTGGTATCGGTTTGGGGGAGAGAGACGACTAAATTAGCTTTGTTGATACCCAACAATACCACTGGGGCAATGGTACATAGATAAGCAATTGTCAACTCTACAGTGATGATATGAGTGAGGGAAGGAGCAGGGTGGCAAGGTTGCAAAGTTGAAGGTGACATGTCATGGTTGGTAGGAAAACTGACCCCTTCATCGGCAAGTATGCAGTTACGCGGCACCTCACCCTAAGTATGAAGCATCAGAGACAAGGGTTTCCGGTCTGGTTTTAACGATTTAAGTTAAATATTAAGGCAAACCATAGGTAACAATTTCTAAATGTCAAAAACTGAAACTAAAGTGTTGAATTTAAAAATTGTACAAACTAAATTGTTACTTGTTTTGTTCTGCTTTGATTTCATGGTTTGTGTTAAGTATTAAATAGTAGTGGAGGGGTTGGTTGTAATAATAGCAAAATGAGAGGGTTGTAGTTAGCGACGTGAACACTCCTAAAGGGGGGGGGGGGGTCGGAGGGCAAAATTAAAATTTTCTTTTTTTTGGGTGGGGGGGAGGGGCGGTGAACTCGATATATAAAAAAAAATACACACCGAGCCAAACGTTTAGACTACTGGACCAAAAACTAACACTACTGACGAAAAAAATAGGGAGACAATGCCCCCCCTGGCCCCTATTAATATCATTCACCTTTGGTTGTAGTGAACATTTTAATTGAACATATACAAAAGGTCGTTGAATATAATGGACAACTAATGATTTTAAGAGTTAATCTTTTTCTTCTGAGTATTTTTTCTTCTTCTTCTCTATGTTTAGCTCCTAATTCCTTGATTACCATTTGTGTACGTATCAGTTTCGGCTTTATTAAACCCGACCTTATACAAGATTCATAAAATAATATATATATATATATAGTTTAAATGAGAACCCTTAGTTTTTGTGAGAACCCTTTAACCCTATTTGATCTATTGATTTGTTTTAAGATAAATAAGATCATGACATGTATCAATTTGGTTTTCTTAATAGAAAATGACAATTTGGTCAATTAAGCAATCCAAAAAAATCAGGTTGAATATGATGGTAACAAGTGTCACGACTTAAGTTTCTCTCTCCTCCTATATATTTCGTATTTTTATAAAAATCACTTTACACCTAATTGTTTTTATGCATTCATAACTTTTTTATACTATAATATTTTTCATAAAAATCACACCATCAAATTCGTATCATTTTTTTCTTTAATTTCCATATAGTCTTGATAATTTTTTTATGCTTTAGTTCAGATGCCTGCAGTTACATCATTGTAACTAGCATTGACAACACCTAAAAACCATTTTACAACACCTAAACCACATCTCTACACCAGTATAACGAAACCACATCACTGTAGTCAAATTAAAATAACAAAAATACAATTAGTAAACTAAGAACATATGCACTAACAATATAACAATAAGTAGCATGACATCTCATAATACTTACAGTGAATTACATCATGTTTATTTGAATAACAAAAAACAATTAGTAAACTAAGAACATATGCATTAACAACATAACAATAAGTAGCATTTACAACACCTAAAAACCATTTTACAACACCTAAACCACATGTTACACCAGTATAACAAAACTACATCACTTTAGTCAATGATTTACATCTATAATGTAACTGAATTACTTAGCTACAAATCATGTTCTTTGAATGTAAATCCTAATGCTTATATTGAATCATATCATATTGTAATTACTTACAGTAAGTTATATTGAAAAAAACATCAAGTTTCGGTAACTTCACGATATTACACCACTGCAACCAACAGTAACATGGTCATTACGATGACCAAACGACATTACATCATGTAACTACAACACTGTAACAAAATTTCAATACTGTAGCAAAACTAAAATAACAAAACTACACCACTTAAATAAAATTAAACCAATGTAAACAAATCTATAAATCAATATAAACCAATTTAAATACACCACTATAACGAAACTACATCACTGTAACACTAATGTTTTTCCAATGTAAATCAATGGATGCACTAACAAAAACTAAACCTATTGTAAACCAATGTAAAACTATTGTCTTATTCACCCGTACGTATTTACATCATATTACAATGTTACATTGTTGTAACATGTAGTAAAGCTAATAACCAAACGACATTAAACCATGTAACTACACCACTGTAATAAAATTTCAACACTGGAACAAAACCAAGTGTTAGTGAATGTCCACTGTCGACACTTGAACATTCTTAGAATGTTCGCTGTGGACACTTAGGCTATCTGTTGTGGACACTTAGGCTGTCCGCTATGGACACTTAGGCTGTCCGTTGTGTACACTTGAATGTTTAAGTGTCAACAGCAGACAGCCTAAGTGTCCACAGCTGACATTCTAAGAATGTTTAAGTGTCCGCTGTGGACACTTAGGCTGTCCGTTGTGGACACTTGAACATTCTTAGCATGTCCGCTATGGACACTTAGGCTGTCCGCTGTGTACACTTGAATGTTTAAGTGTCCACAGCGGACAGTCTAAGTGAAGAATGTTTAAGTGTCCACATCGGACAGCCTAAGTGTCCATAGCGGACAGCCTAAGTATCCACAGCGAACATTCTAAGAATGTTCAAGTGTCCACAGCGGACAACCTAAGTGTCCACAGCGGACATTCACTAACACTTATGTCCATCCTAGATGTGGCTTAATTACAATGATGAAATTTCTTTACGGTGGTGTAGTTACATGATTAAATGTTGATTTGGTTGTTAGGTTTCTGAAGTCATACAGTTGTAGTTACATAGTTTAATATCGTTTGTTTTACATATGTTTTACAGATTGATTTACATTGGTTAATATTGGTTTACATTAGTTAAGTCAAGGTCTGGGTCACCATTATAGGTTATGTTCAGCAGTCGTTAGACGATGAGCTATGTGTTGTTCGGTTCACCACTATAAACCGCAATCAAACCCACTGGTGGGGTGTCTATTGCTGGAGTGGCAGTGGTGGTCGGAATCGGTTGTGGTTATTGTGTAGACAATGATGAGGTCGATTGTTGGGTTGTGGTTGTAGTTGATGGATAATAAATAAAAGAAGATAATATGGTTTAAGGGTGGATAGTATAGTAGGTGAATAAAAAATAAAAAAAAAATACATTTTGGAGATTGTACCAAAAAGATGACAACATAGAATATTATAATTTTACCCCTTATATGATCTTCACCATTAAAATGAAATATTTTATTTTGATGCCAAATGAAAGGTGGATACTTGGGTTAAAAAGTTTTCACAAAAATGAAAGGTTTTCACATGAACTCATCTCTCTCTCTCTCTACATATATATATATATATATATATATATATATATATATATATATATATATATATATATATATATATATATATATAATTCTTTAATTAAAAGAAAGTGGGACCTATATAAATAAATTTATATTTTATATATTTTGTCTTTTAACTAAGGGGCAAATAAGTCTTTTTACATCTACTTAACTGAGAAAGTTAACAAAAATTAGTGTCAGGGACCAATCGTGTTACGGTTGACAAACAGTGGGACCAAGCCTGTAATTTTTCAAAAGTTGGAACCAATCCTACAATATAGGCATACCACAATGACCAATCGTGTAATTAACTCTTAAAAATTATTTTATTTAGTAATTTGTGGCTTAAAATAATTACCCAACATGCATAAGTTCACACGCAATCTACATGGTAAAAGCCCGTCGCTCCAACACGAGTTAAATGCAATGTTTCTATTTTGTGCTAAATGGCTGTACGTTATGTCCAATTACTTTCGTTTCATTTATGATTTATATTACTAAAAATACATTTATAATTTAAACTTTTATTTTGCTACATTTTTAGAACATGCCATGCAAGCACTTAAGGTATATTTAAATGTAATTTCAAACAACTAAAGTATATATGGGATGATGACATTGACAACTAAAGGTTAGTCTATATAATCTCTATCCTAATAGATTAAAGTGAGTGATTCGTCTTTGTTGGCTACGAGCTAATACCAAATTAATTACAGATTTGAGAAAAACAGATAAACTAATAAAAATTGATAAAGGTTGATGTTTACCTCTTTTCACATTGCCAGCTAAAGCAAACACTTAAATCCGGCCCCCAAGCTATTCATTCACTTTTCTTTCATATTTCCAAAACATTTGCTTTAAAGGTCATAAGGTGTAATAGGTTCAAAATATTTGTTTTCATTCACTGTTGATTCATAAAGGAATAGTTTTATTTAACATAATATAAAGTATAAGAGTTACACATGTCTTACAGAAAATATTTAATATTTTTTAAATATATATAGATTCTGTGATCTAGTCCGGTTTTATATAGTTGTTTTTGGTGCAAATAGTAAACTAAATTGTTCACTACGGATTGAAAATTTTGAAACTTGAAGCCCGAAAGTTAGAAGGAAAAGCCGACCACAAGATCAAGTCAAAGACCCCGTTTATACAGTTTCCCGCTTTTAAACCGAAGCTTGACTTAAGTGGTCTATGGTCCCATGTTTCACATATATGTGGTCTTAGGTAAAGTCTGAGGAATGCGACCTATAAAGCCCAACCCAACTTTTAAACATATTAAACGGGGCCATTACTAACCCCTTCTAAGTTTTATCTTGTATCAAATAATATCATCAAGTAAAGAGATTGATAACCTTACCAATTTAATGTGTATATAAGTTTCAATACTAATCTAAACATCTAAAGAAGTCAAGTTATAAGCTTTGCACACATATAATCAAATCGTTGCAAGATCACAATTCATATAATTGCATTCAAATGATCATGAAAGTTCAACCAATAGTAAGATTGCAGTATGAACTCCCCTCAGTTGCTCGAAGATCTAAGCTCGTGGTTCTTGTTTGGTACTTGTTGACTTCCTACAAGTCAAAGCAGCCTTATATATACATAATTCATAATTGCATATCCATGTATGATATGATCATTCTGGATCATTTTATCACTTTATCATACTCCACTTATGTTTACTTTAAGTTAGGACTCATGTGATTTCAACATATGTCAAACATTCTTGTAAGGATGTGAACCCCTTAGTTCAATTCATACTTCAAGTTTTAAGTAGTTTATAATACTCCTTACATATTCATTAAGCTCACATTTATGTCGTCTATAGTGTATTATAATACATTTAAGAAAGAATGATTTTCCTTTTTATATTATTTTTAAGAGTTTAAAGTGTTAGAATTGTATTTTTTTTAAATAAATTTGACTATTTTAATTATTTTTTCACGTATATCCAATTATGTAATAACAATCGTTGATTTTAAGCCAACTTCCTCATAATTTTTAGATAACTATAGTTTTTTCATGCATTAATGTTTTTTTTTAAAATACACCATAAACAATGAGTATTTTATTTTTTTTAGTTTAAGTATAGTATTCCTATAGTATTTTATTATTTAAAATAAAATATATGTTGTGTTCTCCGTTAAGTTATACAGACACCCTTCTTTTATTGATATCATGCAAAAGCAATATATTTAAGGTTGATATGTCTAGACATACTTACTTTAACATAATAATATATCCCAAATATGGTTCATGTGTTTAAGGGTATCTTTTTGTTTTCTAGACATGTTAATGATCATTTGAGCATATTTGTTACATTGACATGTGATTCGCTTTATTAACGTGAGGAGTTCAAGTTACAATCTTATGATAAACGTATATACCGAACTAAAAATATGTTTCACACAATCAACTTATATATCTTGTTATCATATCATCATCACTAGAGTCACATATTTGATACAAGATACTTGTTTTTGAAAAATATACCAACTTGTCAAAAGCTATCATTTATCCCAAACCTTTGTTTCCCAAGAAATATGAATATTTAGATTCGACTGATTTGTCTTTTCGTCTGTATGATTTCTTAAACCAAATTCTTAAGCATTTTCAAGGTATATTCTTAGTTTAAGAATATTTTATATTATCTTAAGTATAATATTTCTCACTTTACCAAACACGTCTTAATTTTTTTGACACTAAGTTAATTTTTATGGCGGATTCTATTTCATCATGTGATATGTACTTTTACTTTTCAATACTCATATATCAGTTATGAGTTTGACATATAATGCTCTTTTAAGATAATTATATTTTATCATGCAGTATACTACTAGATATGCATTCATGGTAAAATCAAAGTAGTGTGGTTATAAATTATATCACATTAGAGCCCGTTCCCTATATATATGTGAGTAAGTGCCCTATATTATAGGGGATGGTTGTGAGTGAAAGATGTAGAAATTATGGGAATTGTATCATGTTTTCCAAAATATAAGGAAACACGGTACAATTCTTATAAATTTTTTAATATTTTTAAAAGTGGTTGTGAGTGGATGAAAGAGAAAATATAATGATAAATGTATGAAAAAATATTATTTAATTAAAAAATAGAGAAAAAAAATAGTGATGTTTAGTATAATTATAAGGATTATGAAAGAGGATGAATTGTGAATGCTCAGGGACATCACAATAGTCAAATAGGATAGTGTTATCTTGAGAATATATTTTTTTTGTGAGAACTCTAGTAATTAATATGAGACATATATTTAATATCACATGCAAGTCACATATTATTTTCATATTTTTTTAATGTTCATAACTATTTTTCATGATATTATTTTTTCAAAAAAATTTCACCATTAATTTTAATATTTTTTTATCTTTCTAACGTATACAATATTGATACACTTTTAAAAAAAAATCATCCACCCGTTATTTAAATATGTGTAAATTAGTCATTACACATGTGTAAGTTTGGTTATACATATGTGTAAATATGGTTATACACATTTTACACATGCGTAAATCCAGTATTACACATATGTAAAACGAAATTCGTAAAAAAAATGAATTTTTTTTCTTACATTTTTTTAAAATTTTTTCTTGAAAGAGGAAATCGAGGAAAACATTTTTGTCTTTTTATATTTTTTTTTGTGTTAGTTTCGTTTTATAATCTTTTATTATATTTTCTTTATTTAACATTGAAAACTTATGGCTCACATTGGTTGTTAAAATTTTCAAAAAAAAAAATTCTCATTTAAATCCTCCCCTAGTCAAGTAACATAAGTATTGATCATCACGTGACATATTAGCTTTAAGTTTGTTATCTCATAGATATCATTTTTATGTATTATTTTTAATTTTTAATAATGATTATGTTTATCACATTAGGTAAAATATCATATCCTCTCTAGGCTTCGCTCTCGCTCATGACCGGTATATGATCTCTCTACGTAGTGATCAGCCTTCTAGAAGCTTCGCCAGAAGCGACTAGTCGCTTCCCGAATGCCCCTTTGTATATTACGTTTCTTTATATCTTTTGCAACGATTGAATATTTGAACTCTATATTAATTCTGTATACCATTTTTTACGTTTTAAAGTTCACATTTTACTCATATGCAATACACACATGTATATATAACCTGGTTGATATAAGACAAGGGTTGTTTATTTGTTTTGTTGTATGTGTTATGATTTGGGTGAATATTAACCATTCTTGTATAGTTGCAACTTTCTTGACATAAATTTTGCATTTTGACAATCTTGAATTTTCTATATTTCTAATTTTAAAAGTGTTTGGGAAATAATCTAAAACGTTTTGAGTGAGATCGATATAATTTTAGAATTTCATCATCACCAACTTTTACGCATCGATCATTGAAGCCTACTATGTTTGAGGAAATCCAATATTTTGCATTTATTTGGTTTAAGAGTCAATGTAATAAGTTCACTAAGAACCGGATCGAATGGCTAATACTTATAAAAAAAATCAAGATGCATTTTAAAAAGTTTCAATCCCCAAATTGATATAACAAGTTAATTTAGCAAGAAGTGTATATTTCCTAAAAAGAGTATATGTTAAATAATTAGTTCCAGCCCCAATGTTCAGATATATTACCACTTGTATCAAAGAATTTTGATAAATTGATTCATACATCATGATGTTGGAACTCGGGTCAATATCTCAATAGCGAAAACACGTCGCTAAGATGTCGTCGTTATTAACTATTGTCGCCGTTAATTAGGTCGCATCAAATGCTGAGATTTCTTGTAGTGTCGCTAATGTATTGGTACGAACACTAATTTATTAAATTTATAAGATCGCCATGTTTGAGGCTTTGAGCTATAGTAGCAAGATTGTTATGAACCTTTTGGCTCAACAAGTTTCTATTTTTCAACTTATGTATCACTTTTAATCAAGCCTGTGTAAAATGACGATTGTAGTTTTAGTCCAATTAGTCATGAGGGTTGCATTAAATTCGTATTTCTTCATGAATATTAATTTATATATTTTTGTTTTAACTTAATAATTCATTGTACTTAAGCATGCTAACATTAATTAATTTCATATTTGATTTGTATAAATTTGCATGTCTATACTTTTAAACTTTTAAAAATTTATCATTTAAGCCATTATCATGTAAGCATATCTCACATATATCACACATCCATTTTCAACATGTAGCATTTAATAACTTTAAGTTATGAAAGTTTAACTCAACAAATCTTAGTGTGTTGTGAAGATTTCTTTGATGTTGATTTTTCTTCACGTTTTTCTTTTTATGTTTTTGTTTTAACATCAAGTTGGTTTTGCTTCACACTTTCTCTTTCAAGTCCCCTCAATTTTGTACCTACAACAAATTCTTATGAAGATGGTAATATTGTTAGCATCAAATACTCTCCCATTCATCTTTCAACTATCTTTTTGTTTGTACAAATTTCATAGCTATTAGCATATTTTCTTGAAGTGAAATAGCTATGATGTCTCATGTCTGTAAAAGTATTTCTAGTTGCACTTCTTTAACAAGAATAATTAATAAATCCTTTCTAGAAATGTGTCTCGATCTTGGTGTCGATACCAGTTATTGTCTTGTTCTGAAGATCTAATACCATATTTTGATAGTTTATATTTACCTATTTAGGAATAGACGCATATTTTAATTTAAATGGTGACATGTTTTTTAATTTCTCACTAAGATTTAATTTCTCTTCCAATACCGTATTGTCGCACGATCAGACCATACATCGACTTTCTTTTACTATTTTGTGTCTCTTTTGCAACACAAATAACTGTTTTGATGATATATTTGTTACTTCTAAGACTTTTGCCATACTTTATCATCTAAAAACTTTTTTGTAATCTAGTTTTATGTCAGATTTTTTAATAAGTTAGATATAACATTAGAGGAATTAATTTTGAGAAAACCTCATTTTTGTTCATGGTCATGAGGCACATACCCTCACATAGTTCTTTGAGATTTCTATTATTTTCACTTGTACATTTAGATATTATATTTTAATAGACTAAATATATATATTTTTTTAAAATCTATCTATATTAATAAAAGAAAATTTTTAAAAACACAAGCACAAGTGTAGGCATTTTAAATCTATTTTCTTTTTCCGCTCTTATTAAATAAATACATTAATTAACTACTAATAATGTTATTTATATTTTTGTTAGATTAAAAATATTTATATATATATATTAGGTTGTGAACACCCTTATAGCTACTAATTAGGTTGTGATAACCCCTTTAACATCTCACTAAGCAACTAGTGATCATTCTTACACCATTACATATTTACCCTAATATTAATCTTGATAGGTAATATATATATATATATATATATATATATATATATATATATACGTATACGTATACGTATATATATATATACATACATATATATATATATGTATATATATATATACATACATATATATATATATATGTATGTATATATATATATGCATGTATGTATATATATATACGTATGTATGTATATATATATATATGTATGTATATATATATATATACGTATACGTATACGTATATATATATATATATACATACATACGTATATATATATATACATACATATACGTATATATATATATATACCTACATATATATATATATACATACATATACGTATATATATATATATGTATGTATATATATATGTATGTATATATATGTATGTATATATATATATATATGTATGTATATATATATATATGCATGTATGTATATATATATGTATATATATATATATGTATATATATATATATATATATATATATATATATATATATATATATATACGTATACGTATACGTATACGTATACGTATACGTATACGTATACGTATACGTATACGTATATGTATATGTATATATAGAGTAAGGTTTAATTATAAACCATTAGAAATTGTGTAAACCAATAAACTAAATTCCATTCATTCATTTAGTTTTGATCAATGGTTGTAAATTTTTTGAATAAAAAATTGATGATTATATAAAATTTTATTTTTAAAATTTACTTTTAAAATGAATTTACATGTGTTTAAAAGTGACTTTACACATGTGTAAATATGGAATTACACATGTGTAAATATGGAATTACACATATGAAATATCTTGAAATAATATATTTATAATTTTATATAATAAAAGGAAAGAACTAAATTAATAAGAAAAAAATAGATAAATATATATGCTTAATGTGATGCATGTATATATGTATGTACTATAAATAATTTAATAATATTCTACACAAAAGGATATGAAGAAAAATAATAATATAATAAGAAACACACTAATCAAATCAATACCATCAAAAACAAAAAGAGGGTTAAAAATTATAAATGAACATCATGATTAAATATTTTAATTAGTTTATATTCTTTTGACTGATACCTTGTTTTTAATCCATTGATAAAAAGGTTTTGAAACTTCTACTCAAACTAAAAAGCATAGGCTTAATTTAACGGACATCCTCTTCTTTGTGCTAATCAAAAGTGAATATGACTTCACGAAAAGGCCTTGGAACCATCATCCGAGAACTATGGAACCATAATTTTTAAAAATCAGTCTTTCTCATCCTAACCACATAACCATTTCCATCTTGGTCTGTTTCTCTCCCTAGTAATAATGAGTTAAAAAACCTAAAGGGGTCAGTTAGTATTACAAAGTGTTTTTTTCGTGAGAAGCGTACGAAGTTTTGGGGTGGAATTATCACGCATGAACAATAGTAATCACGCAAGAACAAAGTAATAATTACGCAAGTCAGATTACAATCGCGTGGAATTATCACGCAAAGACGGAATTATCATGCAAGAATACCTTATTGCGTAATAATTTCACATTTGCGTGATAATTCCATCTCTGCGTGATTAATTATTACCCTTGCATTATAATTCCACCAGTAACGTCCATTCTTGCGTGATAACTTCGTACGTTTCGCACAAAAAAACATTTTGTACCATAACCTTTCCCTGTATATATGCTACTGTTATTACAAAACCATTAGTTAAAAAACAAGCTGAGGTTGTTGGCCTTGTTCTGACAACTATTGGAAGGTTTATGTTGGAAGGTTTAAGAATCAAATGTAAGATATACATTAGATGAAACTTAAAACTAAATTACTTGCTCACAAAAGCATCAAATTCATTAGTACACATGGTTTGAGCCTTGGTTATTATGTCGTAGGCTTGGTTTAGAACTATTCTCAATTTTGTAGGTAGAAGATGGGTTGGAGAAGATGAATGATTATATATATTAAGATTGTTTTATGGAGGGAAAATAAAATAAGTTTGAATAAGAAATTGGGTTTCAAATTTTTAGTAAAAGAAAGTACAAATAATGATTTGATATTAAAGTATACGTCCAATCGTTAGTTTTGGTTACTGAACTGAAATTAAAAAGTAAATATATAGAAAAAGAAGAAAAAACAATATTACTATTATACCCTTAACATTGACACTTCGGTGATAGGAAACCTTTTTGATTTGTGTTACAACTTTAAGATATCCGAACCGATCATGATCTTATTTAGAAACACATATACATTCTTCAAAAATAAAGACTTACCATATATATATATACTCTCTCTCTCTCTCATAAGTGAATGATAAAATACAAATGTTAGAAAGCTAGTTTTAGTACCCATGCTATACGATAGGACACGTAATATTTTTGTAATTACAGTCGTAATCACGGTTGTATATTTAAAATACCGATGCCACACAATATAACAATATTTTATTGCACTAATACGAGAAAAATAAAATATATTTACGCAATAAAACATTAAACAAAACACAAACCTACAGAAAAGACAAAAAAAGGGTGCAAAAAACAGATATAAAAAGTATATTAAAAATAACAAAAAGAAATTAAAAATTAAGAAATATTACTAAGCAAAACCACTTATAAAAACACACACATCCAAGATTTGAACACAAGTACTGGGTTGTGGATGGAAGCAACACTCCTAACAATGGCCTATGACCCACTGATAGTTGTTAAGTTCCGGTAATAATAATATTAATACACTGAAAGAAACGATGCCGCAGAAGAATCGAAAGAAAAGACCTTGATCCAACCACGTCTAATACACGCGTGACACCTCCACCCCAAACAACAAATCAAAACGAGGTTTCGCGGATGTCTTGTTAAAATGTATATATAGTAGTAATGTGAAGGATACCTTATCCACCCATGTGGTTCATTGCACTCCCATGCATAACATTCAACTACATGAGAACGTGGCCAATGTACTTCCTTAATATAATTAGAAATGATTTTCTTTTGTTTAGTTACGTAAGTAAGCCTATAAAAGGCAGGGGGGTTTTAAAAATTCATAATAGATGAACTTAAAAATTACACCAAAGTTTCTTACATACGTTTTATTATATAAGTTTACATGTTAGTTTAAGGAGACCATCAATCTTTAACTTAACTCATATTTTAAATCATTGATCAAAACAATTCTAATAGTTACTAGTGTGTGAACCGGTGTTTTACCGCGGGTTATTAAAATTTATAACACTTGATTTTGATTATTTGTATATTAGTATTCAATCTGTAAATATGGATAAAAATTATCTTGACAACTCTCTTTTGAAAAAAAAAATCATGTCAAAACGTTGATATAATCTAGCATATCATAACGACAAATTTAGATTTTATAAACCATCATATTTTTATTATTATAAATAAAAAACAAAATAAAATTCAGAACCTTGAATCTCTGAATCAGTTTTGAGAGCTTGTATATTTTTAGTTTGATAACTTGTATATTATTATACATTATTACTTATTACTAAAAGTGTTTTTATTTTATAAATAACTATTATAGTTACTTTAAATACTATTATTATTATTATTATTATTATTATTATTATTATTATTATTATTAAATTCAATGAATTCATATGGATTAAAAAAATTAAATTAAAATCTACCATAATATTACCATACTAACCCTATAAACATCTTAAGGTGATAATAAAATTATAATTTTAACATCTTAAAATGTTTTATAAATAGTATAGATAATATAGATATTCATTTGCTTTCTATATGTTATTTATAATTAACTGACTCGCGTGATGCGCAAGTGCTACTGAGTCTCTTTTCCGAACACCCTTAAATACTGATTATTATTATTATTATTATTATTATTATTATTATTATTATTATTACTACCACTATTATTATTATTTCTTATTATAACTATGTAAATATTTGATAAATAGTATTTAGTTTATAATATAATACTTAATTTAAATAGTAAAAATATAAATATAATGTTAATTTAAATTATTATAAATAAAGTAATACTTAATATAATGAATTTAATCATATGCATTAACTCATGTATTAATTAGAATAAATTTATTAAATGAGTACAATTTAGGAACACTTGTATAAAACACTTGTACTATATACTTAAATAGTTGTTCTAGGTGATTTATAAAAATAAAAAATTACCAATCTATCCATGAGTTTTATATTATATAATAGTAAAGATACTTAATTGTAAATATGGCTACAAGATAAATAATTACTAACCATTTTTGTTAGCTTTTTTTAATTAAATCCAATTCCATCAATACTTTAGAACCTAATAATTTTGATATATTATCTATCTATATAATTTCACACTCTTAGCTACAATAAATTTTTAACTTCTATGTTTTAGCCACAAAACTAATATGGTTTTCATAGCTGGCCCTTTTATCTATATATATTTACTCTTAGTTACAATAAATTTCTTAGCTATTGTGTTTTGGTCACCAAAGTTTAATAGTTTCATATTTGACTTTCTTGATTTGTCATGCTTTATGACATGTATGTGATTTTAGTAATTAATAATTGGTTTAAATACCTATGTATTTAATTACCTAGCTATATAATTTTAAAGTTTAGGCTCATGGAATTTTTAGTTTTTGTGTTTTGACCAATTAAAGTTTCGTGTTTTCATATTCCGTAACATCCGGTCTCTCATACCACCAATATTGTCCGCTTCACGCACGAAGAGCTCACGGATTTGTTTTTGGTTGCCTGGGTGAAAACTTCCTAGGGAGGTCACCCATTCCTGGATTGCTGACATCTGAGCACCCTTAACTATGGAGTTCTCCACTCATCCACAGCCTATACGCCCAAAACACGTTGGTGATATTAGAGGCCTGACATTACTAATGAACTAGTAATCTCTCCTGTCCACGACCAATGTGGGATTTATGTAGGGTATCACAATCACCCCCCTTTGGACTTATCGTCCTTAATGAGCCCGAGAACTCACCATCCTCGGTAAGGTTTGTCCCACCATCCCGAACGGCACAGGAGTGGCTTTGATACCATTCTGTAACACATGGCCTCTCACACCACCAATATTGTTTGCTTCGCGCATGAGGAGCTCACAGATTTGCTTTTGGTTGCCTGGGTGAAAACTTCTCAAGGAGGTCACTCATCCCTGGATTGCTGACACCTGAGCACGCTTAACTGTGGAGTTCTCCTCTCATCCACAGCCTATACGCCCAAACGCGTTGGTGATATTAGAGACGGGACATTACTTGTGAACGAGTAATCTCTACTGTCCACGGCCGATGTGAGATTTATGTAGGTTATCACATATTTGGCCCTTTTTGATTTGTCAAATTATTTTTAGTAATTAAAATGTTTACTAAATACCTATTTATTTAATTTTTATAACAAAAAATGTTAAAACTTGTGTTAATTCGACATGTTTGTTAAATTTATTCTATTATGTTAACGTTATTTCTTTCTTCCCGTTTGCTTTGATGTCTGCGAGTTCGAAGTCGGAGTGATAGCTATTACTATATTTTTTGTATACAAGTTTTTATATTCAAGTTCGTAATCCAATTACCCGCGCAACGCGCACGGGAGCATGTCTAGTTTTATTAATGTTTAGAAAACATTATGCTACAAAATAAAGAATTTGATTATCTTTAATCTGAATATGATATTTCAATAATTTTTTTTAATTTCTTTTAAATGTATGTAATTATATATGTGGTACATAATTAGGTAATTATATAAACAATTATATCAGTGTGTAAATACATGTACCCTGGTTTGTTTGTTTTTTTATCATCTAAGGTTTATAAAAACGACTAGCAAGCAACTAGCCGATACGAAACAAAAGAATTACAGAATGAAAACAAAATTACAAACAATCTGAAACCATACCAACTAACGACACATAGAAATCAACCAGACACACAAGAACATATGAAAACGATCCAAATTGAAAACCCGCGTGAAACGTCTGCTATTCACTCCAAATAAACCAAAAGCTCAAACTGTTGCACCTAAAACTAAAAGGCCCTGATAAACGAGTCCTTAGACATTTGCTTATAAATAAATTTCCAAAGTCATCAAGCAGTTTCGTAATTACGAATGGACAATTATACCTCTCTCTTAAAGTATACGTGTCACACCTTGATGGTTTCATACGATTCGAACGATGATTTTTTACTCGTATACTTTTACCGCTCCATATATATTTATATTTATATTTATATATCGTAAATAGAAAAAAGAGAGTGCTCACACTTTAAGACAAGATCCGATTAATTCGGTTGGATCCAAGCAGTTCCCAACAAGCTCTGCTTTACGTAGGACCCAAACTTTTGGTACTTTTTTGTAATTTTCTAAGCAATTTTGAAAATTTTTGATTCTCACATGGTACAAAACCAAAACTAATTCTTCTAAAGTAATTTAGCAGTTTTGAGCAACGGGAGTGATTATTAAGCGGTCTTTGCGTTATTAAAAAAGATTGGTTTTAAAATTTTAAAGAGACTATATAAAATTTAGACATTAAGTTCTCATAAAAAAAATATTTTTTTGAACGGTTTTCACAATAATATATGGTTTTCGTTTAAACTTTTTCTTATCTATATGGATAAAAACTTAATATAAAATATGACATGAAATCTACAATAAACAAATTACGAAGTTTAAAATGGTAAATGAAAATTGATTTGGTTCTACCGGTTCAACCGGAAATGAAACTCGCCCAAATAAATTAATTGCTTTGGTTTTAAAAACATCTCACTCTTAAGTTATGCCATATTAGTGATTACTTTGATTATAATAAAATGTTAGCGAAACTCTTAGATGAAAATAAAAGATTTTCGCCCAAATTCTCAAATGTCTATGAATATGAAATGAATAAATTTAATATCAAAATATTTCTTTTTCTTTTTTAACACCACCTCTTTAAAACCTCTTAAACTACTTTTTACTTTTTATCATATTTGAATCCAGGTGGTTTCAAAGTAATTTCAAGTAAGATTTACAAATGACATATCATAATTTTCTGAAAATACGAAATTATCACCCAATTCACCAAATATGATAAAATGAAATTCATATTAAGAAGAAAAAAATCAATATTTCCATTAACTCTATCTCTACCATTCTTTTCTAACACACTATATGCTTCTCATCCTCCTCTCTCATATCTTTACAAAATACATACATTATTTCATACCATATCATATCATATCAACCACCGACCAACAACGACTGGCCGGAGTAATCTTCGATCCCCGACGCGGCCCACAACCGCTCATTAAACGACTCCCGCAAGTCATCAGGCACAAACGTCGTCCGACAAAGCGGACAAGTGTTCTGATCATGGTCCATCCACCGGTCCACACAGCTCCGGTGGAACACATGCCGGCAATTCATCAGCCTCCGTATCTCGTCGCCGCCATCGAAGTCATACAAACACACCGCACAGCTCTCCGGCGGATCCACGAGCTCCGAAAACCTCACCACAGGCAGAAGCTCACGGATCAACGCCGCGGAGATCGAACAAAACTGCGTAACGGGTTCGGGTCGCGTCGGGTCGGGCGAGAATTCGGGCTCGAGGAAGTCCGAGAGGCCCGCGAAGCGGAGAACCGAGGAAACGAGCTTTCGTATTAAGCCCAAGAGGGTTAGGATGTGGAGGAGGAGTTTGGGGAGGTAGAGATCGGTGTAACCGACCGGAAAACCCATTGGCGATGGCGGTGAATCGGTGATCGTGGTGAATTTAGAGTTTAATTGATCGGAATTTGCAGGTGTTGTAATGGGGATGAAGATGATGGTGATGGTGATGGTGATGGTGATGGTGATGGTGATGGTGATGAAGATGAAGGGGGAGAGTAATGTGATGAGATTGGTGGTGGTGTATATATATGGAGAAGTTAGGGGGTGAAAGTGGTGATTTGGGAAGTTGAGGGGGAGAGTTTGTAATTCGGGTGGAGTTATTATGAGGTTTGTTATGATTGTCATGTGAGGGAAGTGTATTGGATTAGTTTGTAAGGGTGGAAATATGGAGTGATATAAACGAGATAGTGTTGGATATGGAAATATAAGTTATAGATATTGTATGGTATTTAGTGTCAATAGTTGTATAATGGGAATTTTATTATTTATTGTATATTTATATAAAATGAAATATATATATATATATATATATATATATATATATATATATATATATATATATATATATATATATATATGTATACACTACCATATAAAACAAAACATTGGAACATAATTATAATCTTACAAAAAAAAATTAAGACACCTAATACAATTTTTAAAAATTAAGTACAAGTGTTTTATGTAATCATTTCTATTATGTCCCTCATTTAATAAACTTATTTTAATTAATACATTTATTAAAGTATATTATTAATATATTATTTAATAATATGAGAATATTTAATTCACTATAATATATATTATATTATTTATAATACTTTAAATTAACTTTTAAATATATCAATATGTATTATCTTATTTGAATACTTAACTATATAATTGCTAAATAATTTTATAATAATGATGATGATAATAATAATCTATATCTATATTATTTATATTATTATATAAAGCATTTGATGAGAGTGCATTTGTAATTTACTCAAAATTTAAGACACGTAAGATAACTTTTTGAACATAAGGTACGAGTGTGATATACAATAGTTCCTAATTTGTCCATATTTAATAAATTTCTTCTAATTAATACATTATTTAATATATATTTATTTTAAGTATTATCTCATTTATAATATTTTAAATTAATATTAAAATATATACATTTATAATATATATTTTTATAACTTAATACTATTTAATTTAAGTATTATTTTATTCAAACACTTAAGTATATAATCACTATATATTTTCATAGTTATAATAATAATGTCCAAATACATCAACGTTTAAGACAAGTTGGAAGATAGGCTCGATAACATCCGTTGCATTACTATTTATAAGAAATAGAAAAAATTATGAGTAGTGAAGGTGTAAGTTTTCTTATGTTACCACAATGATTTTTTTTCCCAAACTATTAAAAAAACTACTTTATTTTTTTTAAATTTTACATTTAAATCTCTAAGATTTTTTTGAAACTAATCACAATACTTCCTCTCCTTTGTTTTTTTTTTCCCAAATTGTACCTACCTATTTTGTCGTTTTTAAAATTTTATATTTAAGCCTTCGAGTTATGTCAAACTTATGTTTAATCACCTAAACTTTTTTTAAGTTTTATATTTAAGCCTTTGAGTTATGTCGAATTTTCTTTTAATCAATTTACAATAGAGCTCGTTAATTATAGTAAGTCAACATTTACGCATTCGCTATTTTTCTTCTATGTATTGAGGTATTTATTTTTGTATAGTATTTTTTCTATTACATTTTTTATCAGCGTCTCACACGTAATAATTTTTCAAGTGGTTAGTACTAATGTATAAATCAATAGAATTAAGGGGTTGTTTGACAATTTTTAAATGATTAAGTGCTGAACTAATAAGAGGTCTGAACCATTAAATGCTTAACCATTAAGAGGTCTGAACTATTAAAAGCTAGTGTATCGCTTAACTATTCAAAGACACGTGTACGATCAATTCAGATAAGAGGTCTTAACCATTCAGCATTAGACCTCTTAACAATTCAGAGGCAAATGTCTGAACCATTCAGACATTTGCTCGCGAAACAAACAGTCTGAACTATTAAGTGCTGAACCATTCAGACATCTGAACTATTAAGAGATTGATTCAGTTGCTGCCAAACAGCCCCTAAATCTTTTAATTTTTGTAACCCCCGCTGCATAGCGCGAGTCACACCGACTAGTCTATTTTAATACAGGAGTATCTTGGATGTCACGTACTCACGTGTCAAGTTTCACGATTTTACGCAATTACGTATTCCTGTTTTTTTTTTCATGTCCAAGCGAATTACACATCATAGTATGTATAAAATTTTTATCACCTCCGCTACTTAAGGAACGTATGTTATTTTCCCTATCAATTATAGGAAGTAAATTTTTAAATAACTCTAGTATTCTAGAAATGTAACTTACTTTCTATATCATTTACATGAACTAAGATAGAAAATGCAAAGCATATATTGAATTTGAAGTTTAGCATATGTTTCGTACATAAGTCTTCTAAGTGAGTTTTAACTCTCAGGTTCGTAAAGGTCGTTTACATTAATGTACACATGATATCACTAATCGTGTTACAAAAACTGATGTAATATTTGAAAATAATATTAGGAATCATATTTTTAACTCTATAATTGATTGGACACCTTCGTACAAAAGGATTCCTTTTAGATTAAGAAAAACAAAATTTTATTTGTTGTATGTTTTGCAATGAAAGAAATAAGAGCCATAGATAGTCACCATCAAAGTTGATTTATTTTTTAAAGAGTTAGTTTTCACATATAGTCAATGTGACATTATCAAAAGTTAAAAAGTAAAATTGACTGAAATAATTACTCTTAGGTGAAGATTATAAACATACTAATAGAAATTTATAAAGATTTATGAATTATGAACATTTTTTATTTATAAAGAATATTTTTAATTAATAAATATTTAATTACTATTAATTTACTAATATTAACAAGTTTAATTATACGTAGCTTAGATCATAATTTTTTATAGTTTCGAAATTCTTATTATTAAATTTGTACGTAACATTACACTTATTCAATCCATATAAAACAAAATGTGTTCTGAACCAGTTGAAAATAATATTTTGCCTATAAGTCTTAAACCTTGTAGATTTTGAAACAAACAAGCAACATTAATTAATGTGACAAGATATATTTCGAGAAATGCACTGCAAAACTAAATAGCTTAGAATACATAAGAATTGTTTTTCATACGGTATATGGAACTCATACTTTATTTCTGAAAGGAATAATTTTATTTTCCTATAAAAGGCTTCGGAAGTAATTTTGTAAATATTAGTAATTTAACATCATGTTTTCATTTAAAAAATCCCATTTTTCTTCATTAATCACATTTTTTTAACGGTTTAACGGGTCGACTTATATTTTCCTTCGGAAAACACATTCTTTTACATTTTGACGGTTGTTGATTCATGAGGCAAAAGAGACTTTACTTTTTATTTTTTTATTTTGACAGCTTAGGAGACATTAATTACACGACATTAGTTACATAATGAATGCATGAGTAAATACCCAAGAAAAATAATAAATAGACATTAAAAACAAACAAGCCAAAACAAATGAAGCATGGGTAGTGGGTTTTCATTTATGGTGTCATTGTTGGCCCATAAGGTTCGGTTTCCATGCAATTTTTTGGTGGGGTTCTTTTCAAATTATTATCTTTGTCATTTTTTAATGCTACAATTTATTACATGTTTGAAATAAAAAAATAACATAACTCGTCTCTTTTCAACGTTTTAATTCAATAAATATTTTGACAAAAATAACAAATTTGACTGTAACTTTAAATACTAATAGTTTGATACTTGTACATTCAAAATCTTAAGACTTTGGGGTTTTAACATCAACTTTCATTATAATATTAAGTTTTTAACAAAGTGTTAAATTTCAAACATGTTACAAAGTTACAACAACATATCCAAAACATGTTACTTTTCAAACTTAGAAATTAACCCTATTTTTTTAATCAAACTACACGAATCATTTGTTTAATTAATTCCTTATATTATTATATTCAAACTTACTTATTGCAACTAATATATTAAAACACATATAGAATCTATTGGGTCGACAAGTTAGCAGTGATCAAACGTATTTGATCATGTGGGTACGGACCTATGTGGTCCAACCGATTCCATAAACACTCCCAACAAAAAAATAACATTTTTTATGATTTATTATATTAATTAACATTTTTCATAACTTTATTATAGAATTAAGTATTTTAGTCCTAATATAATAAATAAAAATGCTCTTTTATGTGAGTATTGGAGTGTATAGGCCCATAGAATTCTATCTGAGATATGTTTAGTAAATCCAAAACATAATGACCCACACGGCCACACAAACCAAAAAAGCTTAGAAGAAAATAAAAAAAATTATTAATAATTATTTAAAATAATATATTAAAATAGAATAAAAATAGACTACACATTGAAACCTAAATCCACATCCAATACCCGACCGGTTGGACTGAAGCTCATCTTATCACTACACCGGTCCACTTACTTGTGCCTCCCCTTTCTTTTTTAGTCTTGTCTATTCCTTTGTCTTTGTGTGTTTACAAATGACAATGGGAAGTGCTAGAACATGTTGCGGTCGTGTAACGCGTGCGTGACGGGGATATGACTGTTTGAGTCATGGACGTGATGTAGACATCGTTGAATTTAGTTTACACGCCATGTGGTATAATATGGAATATGGTACAAGAACAGATAAGAAGACATGTTGTGTGTGTAAAGTGGTATTTTTACTGGTGTATAATCAACTTTCTTTGTGTTTGAATTTGTTTATGTTTGGCTCGTATTTGAATATAAGTTTAAGAACTTTCCTCTTTAGGAGGTTATTTTTGACGTGTAAAGGCTTCCCTTTTTATGGATCCCGTGAAACTAGATATTGATATAGGGTCAGCTAAAAAGCAAAGAATCAAATGTGTACATATGTGTTATATTGTCTTTCCATACATTTTAAAATAGGATTATGAAATTACTAAAATGCCTTATATTATTAAAGTAAAAAAAATCAATTTGTTACATATTTCTTTACTAATATTAATCTACATTCAAGACATAGTACACATGTATTTCTTTTTAATTTCGAACTAAAACAAGATTATGTTATATTGATTACCTCCAAAAATACCCCACCTCTGAAATCAAAACATGGCATTTAGTAATCCAGCTCTGTTAGACAGAAATTGTCTCCCACATGGATTAAATTTACCTGACATAATAATACCAAGTGCTTAGTAACTTTATTCTTTTATATTAATCACTTCTATTTTAATTTTTAAACATGAGGATTTGGTAGTTTAAACTTTAGAAGGTAACTAAAAGGAACAATTTCATATACCTTCTTTAAACTTGCAAATTATATTTTTTTTTAAATTATACTTTAAGACCATTATACTTTATGCATTGGAAATTTATTTTTTACAGAAATATATAATTTGCAAGTTTACAAGAAGACATATGTAATTTTCCTATAAGAATAAGGGAATTTACGTAAAAGGGCTTTTAGTTTGTTTATAGATTATATGAACCATATCTAAGTCTATTCATCGGTTAGTTTCTTGTAAACTTTTCTTTTCTATTTATGCTTCTATCATAAAAGTTGTTTATATATCAATACAAGATATATCACTACAAGAAAAAAAGGCTATGACGACGACATTTGTCGTCGCGATAGGGTGCACTTGTCGTCGCCATAGCCTATGGCGATGATATGTTTTCGCCATATCCCTAGTCGTCACAGCCTCGTTGCTATAGGCCATTTTATTGTCATCGCCAAAACTATAGTCGCCACAAAAGTCTCTCCCGACGACATGCACTCGCCATAGAGTTGTCGGCAAAGAATATCCCGTATTATATTTTAATTAAAAATAATTTTATTCTAGCCTATGGCGACGAATGTTGTCGCCATATCTCCTTTATTATTTATAATTATTTTAATAAAAAATTAATATAAAATAAATTTGGCCAATACTATGGCGACGACATATAAAGCAACTCTTTTTTATTTTTAATATTTATTTTTTTATATTTTCCAGAATTTTTATAATATTATAGGTTTTGAAAACAAATTTATATACTAAAACGAGAGCTAATATTATAAATATATAAAAGAAAGTTGATACGATTAGAGTTATATACAAACAAAACTACTAATGTAAACATCATTTAAGTTTTTACAAACCATACAAATTAACTATTTAATTATCGTCATCTTGATAATCTTCATCGTTATCAGGATTTGATTTTCTTCTTTCAGATTCATTCATCCGTTCATGCAGTTCACGCACTTGTTGCCTAAGTCATCAATTTCCTCATACCGATGTGATGACGACTCGCTTGATGCTTCATAACGAGAGATGTTTCAAACATTCCATCTCATTTACGGGCGACTCACCCGCCTCCATTTCCATTTGTGCATACTGATTTTAAATTTTTCTCTGCATTATTTAAGAATAAAATAAAAAAAATATTAATATTTTATGAAAGTTCGGCAGCATAACTGCTGTAAAATGGAAAAACCATCCAGTTTAAATATAAGTAATAAATAACAATTCCAAAGTTTTAATAACTAACAATGAAAGTAATAATATCCAAATGTTTAACCTTATTTAAACTAAATGTTACTCAAAATTTCCCAAACTCATTTTAATAGACTTTAAATATCTAATTTATAGTTTAAAATGGTAAAAAGACGAGAACCACTTTCATACACTTAAATTAAGCAACTTGCTAGATTAACAAACAAACAACATACCAAATTCAATTAAAGTACTAGCAACATGCAAATACATAATAATAACATATTCAACAAATCATAAAAAAGAAAGTTTTAAACTTACTCGATCTTCTTCCTCCCTCAGGTTAACCTATCCAAACCCTTCCCTATAATGTGCCCACCTCCACGTCTCAACGTGGCTCGGGTTCCCAATTTGTTGCTCCTTTAACCATTAAAAATAATAATTATCAAATTCAAAAAAACCAATAATACATAATTGGATAAAACATGTTTTCTTACTTGAAGATATCGCCTCTGGGCATAGGAACGACTCCCATGCAAACTTGGATATAGCTGTTTAGCTTTATTGTTGGAGCTTTTTTGTGAAAGGCGTTTATGTTGTTCACTTGCGAACAACTCAACTACCTTGTCCCATTCCTCTGCACTATGGCCATCTGGAGGATGACTCCTAGCCTGCTCCATATCATCGTAACCTTCCTGATTCAAAAAATGTTTCTTCATGTCATATCTTCTATCCCTGAAAGCTCTTTGACAGTCCATGTGAATTCCAAGTTGTATTCCTTGCTAGTGATCTAAAGCACGATGAGCCTCTATATCAAAATATTTCTGCAAAAAAAAAAAAAAAGAATTAGCTAACAAAATATAAAAGATATAATAACCAAAATACAAATAAATAAAATACTCGCCTCAAGGGTATTAAACAAAGATATCTTAAAAGTATCTGGAACTTTATCTCAAGTGGGATAGTGGAAAGGAATCGAGGAAAACATAATTTGATAAAGCCCTAACAAATAGTTGACTGTTTTCTGCAACGGTTTTATATTGTTTTTCCGTGTGGTCAAACTGAATTGGTAGTTGTTGATTGTTGTTTGCAGCCCATTTATCCAACAAATTTAAATTTCTTTCTTTTGAACGTTTTTTACTTGATGCTACATGGATACATAAAAGTGAAGTTAGTAAAATTAAAAAGATATGCATGGACATATATTAAAATGAATAACTTACACGACTGGCAACTTGAGGGAAGTGAATATGCATGGCCATGCGGGTCACGGCCCCCACTGTCACACCCTCAAAATCCGCGAGTGGGGTTTTACCGCGAGGCGCGTGACATACCAGGATCTCAGTCATTAGTTACCAAGAACGACTCTATATGATTAATAAACAAAACCAGAGTTAACGTTTAAAATACTGCGGAAGCGTTTTTAAAACAGAAAACCCAAAACAAGTAGTATGTAAAGAGAATGCGCAAAACATACACGCCCCAAACACAAATGTTTAATATGAAAAAAAAATATCCCAAATTTGTAAACCAACAAATGTAGACAACTCAACGATGCTGGTGTGCGTGCTCCTAGGCAACTGGCAACCTTAACCTGAGAATAGCATACTAAACAAGTCAACACATGGTTGGTGAGTTCAAGAGTTTGCGTTAAAATATAAACCAATCAACAGTTTCCAGAGCATAAGTAGTGTATTGCAATAGATAGCTAGTCTATTAACATAAAAATATTAATCATAGTGATTTCGCGATCGAAGCTGACTGTGTTACGTTTGTTGCCTCCCGTCACGACTTACCAGGTCGTGACGAATATGTGTTAGGACAAAATTGCACCCGTTTGACCTCGAGTCGCACAGGTGGGGCTCGTCAGACCCAGTAGTACTACCCAAAATTTCCCCGCTATTCAATATTAACAATCCGAAAGTGTGAGGACTTTCCATGGTAAACAACACTATATCAATATTATACACACTCATATATAAAAGCGTTTGTGATCAACAGTATGCTATCTCCCCCAAAAGAGGTTATGTAAAATGAGTGGGGCAAGAACTCACCTGATACGCGCAAGAATTAACTTAGAGCTTAACTTGAAAGAAAGAGGGAAAGACAACCTTCAAAGGTCACCTCGAATACAAGAGTACATAAGCACGTGTACACAAAATCAACATGAAACCCTAAGTGCTCTACAAACCAAGGAACTCAAGGTTTTTAGAAAGACAAGACACATTTGACCCAGTTGACCTGTTTGACCCGTTGGTGACATTATAGGTGATAATTCGTTAATACTAACACAACAGTATGTCATACATGATCAACATACAACTTGATTACATATAGCACATCATTAACCACATGTACTACCTAGATCATCATACAACCAATTATCATACAAGTCATGCGAATCACAACAGGCCAAAACAGGTAACAAACCAAACCACCATTCATATAACCTAAACAACACATTTAATCACCTTAGAAACCATCCATGAACACACTAGCATGATCCTAATATCTCAAACATGCTCAAATCATCCAATTCAAGGATTTGCACAATTAAAGTTTCCCTTTTGGGAAAGTTCATCCCAAATTCATCAAACTCACACAACAATCATGAATTCATCAAATATATACCAATTCAAGTCCATGACAACATCTAAACATGATCAACAACACCTAATCATCATGATTCATCAACATTCAACACCAAAAGTTACTATTTTTAGCAATGTATGAACTATAACACATTTTCTTGATTTTCAATTGTTCATATCATCAACCTAGCATCTAATCATCATCACAAACACATCCATAACATTAATACATCATCCAATCATCAATTCATGCAAAATAAAGTTACTATTATTAGTAACCTATGAACAATGTATCAAAATCGTAGCTTTCTTGCATAATCGACGTTAACTAGCATATATACAATCCAACTAACATCATTACAACATCAAACAACCAACATTCAACATCCAATTTGATCCAAACTCGCCTCAAACTCACGGCCAAGATGATCATATGAACAAACAACCAAAATCCAAACTTTCTTGCATACTTGACGTTAATTTACATGTAATCTATCTAACAAACACATTAACATCAACAAACAACATGTAATCGACCTCCAAATCACCAAAATCGAACCTACCATTCGGCCATAGTCAAATACATGAAAGGAACACCAAAAACTAACCTTTAATCGTGTAATGGCTTGTATTTGATGCTTGCTAACTTGTTGTAATGCTTGAACTCAATCAAATCGATGTTTAATTGGATGATCTTGGCCGAAATCGCAAGGGAGAGGGAGAGGGAGGTCGCGGCCGATTATGGGGAGGTTAGGGTTTGGGATTTTGGTTTTTGATTTAATTTTATTAATGATAATTACCCTTTTAACCCTCATAATTTGTATTTTATAAAAATTAAGCTTTTTGAATAGTTTTTAAATAGTTTTTAACTACTAAACACAATTATTATTAATCACAAATAACAATCATGCATAATTCCCATTTATCACAAAACACACGAAATAAATATGCACGTTTTCACGTTACGCGATAAAATTACAGTTAACATTCAAATCACATAAGCATAACTTAATAATCACATTGTTAACTTAATTATCATCAATTTAACATTACTGAATATTGTTAAGTCACCAACGTTCAATGACAACTAGTGTGTGTGCACGACACGTGTATGCAAGACTTAACGGAACAAACGGAGTTTGGTAACGGAAAATTACCGGATGTCACATTATCCCCATGTTGAAAGAATTTTCGTCCCGAAAATTGCGTTACATGGTGAGTGTTCCATCACTGGTCTACTGCATTGGCACAAGGAAATCGACATCGTGTGAGTTTTGGATGAGTTGTCACATCATCCCCGTGTTGAAAGAAATTTCGTCCCGAAATTTAATTAGTACCTTCGCCGGCTGGCATCGTCCTTTCGAATAGCTGAGGATACTTAAGCTTCATTTGATCTTCACGTGAATTCTTGGATTAGCGGGATATTATCGACGATTCAGTAATGTTAAATTGATGATAATTAAGTTACTAATTAAATTATTCGTCACTGGTCTACTGCATTAAATTGCGTTACATGGTGAGTGTTCCATCACTGGTCTACTGCATTAAATACGTCATACGTTAAGTAGCCGAGATCCCTATGACGTATTTAATGCAGTAGACCAGTGATGGAACGACGATTCAGTAATGTTAAATTGATGATAATTAAGTTACTATTCTTCTAAAGAAATAGATTATTCGTTAGAAGAATAATCTATTTTTTATATGGAGGCCATACGTATTATAAGTTATTTTACTATTACTAATTTATTTTTGTTATTAATAATTATCTAACACCACTACCATTACTTAACGTATGACGTATTTAATTTTTTAGAATAATAATTTTGTATATAAATGGAGGTTCTTGCGTAACGCCACATGAGCATAAATTTGTCAAATTGCCAATTGTTAATGTATCTAATTCAATGCTTACACTTTTATTTTTCATATATCAAAAGTTATACAGAAGTTGCAGAAGTATATCCATATCTTACTATTTTATGTCGCGTAACACTTTTTAATATCATCATTAGCCACATGATAAATTTTTGAATTAATCTTGACTTGTTTTCTAAAATATTTACATAATTATTTAAATAAAAATTAAAAATATGTTTCCTTCTTTATCATCAATTTATAACATAAGTAATAATTTATTTGATTTCCAAGTTATAAGCAATTTATTTTTTATAACTTAAAAGCTTTTATTTGTTTTTTATAATTTTAACAGATAAATTCCTATTTTTGTGGGTTTTGAATTTTAATTCTTACCTTAAAAGACAAATTCCTGAGTATATTTTAGTTTTTATACAATTTGATGGAGTCAAATCAGATAACCATATTGAACAATCTTGATGAGAAAGTTTAAGATTTTATCATTAAGTTTGTATAATATAAGTCCAAATACAACAATGTAACAAAAACCCCAATGAAACTTATTATATCGAAATGATATTTGTTGATTAGTAGATTATTTATTTTCATCCAACACATTTTTTAGCAATTATCATAACTTTTTCATTACTTATTACTCGTTACTTTAAATATCTTTAAAGGTACTTGTTAGGGATAGATCTCTTGTATAGGTTTAGATAATATATATCACTCTTGTAATCATAATTGTAATTATTGTTCTTAATGATATAAAATGAATATATTTGATTATAATTGTGTTTATGAACTAAATAAATTAATTTTACACTTCATTTAATATACTCATCTATTATATAATATATTTCAGAATGTATATGTGAATGTGCAGGAAACATTAAACTGTGTCAATTTGGAAAATTGACTAAGTGTTGGAACAACTGCGGATGAATAAAGTGTTCTTCCGTAGATGTTCTCAGGAACATAACTGAAGAATGTACACCCGTGGATCTCATACGGAAGAACAACTTCAGCTGAACAAGAAAAGAAGTGAAGCTGCTGGAGGGAAGGCTGAGGAAGACAACTCCTGCTGAAGCACAAGAACAAGTACAGTACAACAGTTGCTGCGGAAGACAGACTACCTGCGGAAGAGTAAATTCCTGCGGAAGACCAATTAACTCAGAAGTCAACATCAAGTCAACAAGTCAACGTGGCAGAACAACAACAACATTAATAACGATGGAAGACATATTATTCAAGCAAATATTCCACGTCACATCAACAACTTTATTCATATTAGATTTGTTGTAAATCTCAAATTCCTAAGCCGATAAACATGGGAAGGATTTGGGTAAGTTTGATTAGCTTAATTATAGCAACAAAATAGCTAGCGATAGAACAGAATTAGATCTCTATATATATGAGATCAAAAACATAGATAAAATCATATAACAATAATTGAGAATCATTAGAATCATTAGTGATCATTATCTGAATCATTGTATTCAAGATCAACAACCTCAATAGCAACAAGAAAGCATTCAATCAACGTTCTTGAGTTCTCTCGGTTTGATTATTCTTATTTTATTTGTTTGATTGATTGATTTTATTATTATTAATAGATTAAACACCAAGTATTGATAATTTCGCGATCAATACTTGTTCAAATCAATTCTGATAATTCCTGAACGATCCTAGGATTCACAGGTGGTATCAGAGCTTGGTGCTCATTGATTTATATCAATTGATCTATCAACTTTGATTAAGTTTAATCGAATTCTGTTTTAAAACAAAACCTCTGTTTTTTTTTAAATTAACTATCATGAGTAACTCAGTTGTTGGTGCTTATCAACCTCCTAAACTGGAAAACAAATTTGATTTTAAAACCTGAAAAATCCGGTTCAGGAATCATGTTAATTATACAGATTCTGACTTATGGGCTTCGATTACCGAAGGACCTTATATTCCACCAGCCTTAGGAGCGGATTATAAGGATAATAATCAGCCCATTAGTTTAAAGAATCTATCACCTGATGATGCCAAGAGAGTCAAGATTGACATCAAAGCTTATAGTATGCTTACTATGGCTTTGCCTAAAGAACTCTTGATCAGGTGTGAATCATATAAAACTGCTAACTCGTTATGGAAAATCCTGCACACTCTGTGTGAAGGCAGTGACGAGATTAGAAGTATCAAAAAGGACACTCTTCGTGCACAATATGAAACCTTCCATCGTATTCCGGGAGAGTCAGTCCCGAAACAATTGCATAGATTTATGCAACTTGTTACAGAAATGAATATTCTTGAACTTAAGTACAACAATAAGGAAAATAAAAAGATGCTTCATTCATTACCAGAAAACTGGACACAGACTGTGTCCATGTTTAAAAATACTATTGATCTAAAAGTAATAGGACTAGATACACTAGTAGCTAAGGTAGAAGCGTTGGAGCTTGATGAAAAGATGAGAAACAAAAGTGTGAAAACACCTATAGCTCCTTATCAACTCAAAGAGCTGAAGAATACTGGGAGTGCATTCATCTGCAATGAAGGTGAAGGCAACTCTAGTGATGAAAGTGAACCGGAAGAAGAAACAAGTTTCTATGCATTAAAGCCTTCAAAATCAAGATCCCAAAGCAAGCAGAACAAAAAGGAAAAAAAGGCAAGGCTGAAGAATCCAAAAGCAAGAAGATCATCAATCAAGCGGAACCAATTACGGTGGTTCTAGAATCTGAAGAACAGAAAGCCGCCTTTGCAGCTTTCAGTTCAAGTTTTCAGGCATATCTAGGAAGCACCTTGACTCCTGCTTATTTTTGTCAACAAGATCTAGAAGAACTTCATCCTGATGAAGTAGAAGAGATGGATCTGTAATGGCAAATGCCAATGATTGCCTATAGAGCCAAGATGTATATGAAAAGAAACAAAGGACTATCTGTTGGAAGCAGAACAACAAAACTTGGGGTAGATAAGTCCAAAGTAAGATGCTTTAAATGCAAATTGTTTGGACACTTTTCAAAGGAGTGCAATAACAACCAACAACAAACAACTGACTCAAGACAGCCCAGTCAAAGGAGTTTCACACACCCATAACTAACCAATGCATCCCCACCAAACAATACAACAAGTGCCTCTAACACTAAAGAAACTGGTTTGATTATTTTGCAGGATGGTACTTGTGATTGGAGCATGTATGAGAAGGAAGTGCTTGCTGAAAATCAAGCTTTAATGGCCAACATGGAAAACAAAGTGCCTCCAATGGCCATTGAGGTAAGACAAAGGTTGTGCTCTCCCGCTTGCATAGATGAAGTAGAAAGATATAGATCTCATGCTCAACAATTGGCTGATAAAGTAAAAGAAACCTTACTTCTAAATGAATCTCATGTAAGAGAACATAAACTTTATCAAGTTAAAATTAATTCTTTACAAAAGGATTTAGATAAACTTGTGTCTGAAAATTACAATCTAAAAGCACAAGTTGAGCATCTGACTACATCTTTAACCAAATCTATGTCAGAGCATGCATCTACTGAGGTGAAACTGCAGAAATTCCAATTGTCATCAGAACAATATGGGAAATTATTAAACTCTCATATTGAGTTTAAGAACAAATCAGGATTGGGATTTCATGCAGTTGCACCACCAGTTAACAACAATTACATTCCTTTACCTGAGTCAATGACCAACAGTTTAACTAATCACTTTGTATCCAGTAACAAACCTGAGACATCAGATAAACATGATTTGTCTGAGTCATCTGAATCTAATTCATCTGAATCAGAATTAGAATTGTCAGAATTTGATTATGACAACTGTGATGACTTAGATGAAAAGGAAGAGACTAATAATGCTGAGTTGGGTAAAGGTAAAATTGTGTCAAATGAATACTCAATACCAAAGGTCTTAAATGAACTTAAACTATCCTATCCACCAAAACAAAGAAACCTTCTCAAGACCCCACACAAGGATTGAGCAATTAAATAAAGGATTACATGCATTCAACAAACTAAATATAGAAAAGTCAGCAAAAAGAGAATCAGGAGAAAAGATCAAAACTTCCGCAGATCATCTGCGAAAGAAATCAGAACAGACAAAGAAAAAGGTCACAAAAGATACAACACAAGAACCTTTTGATATCATGTCCGGAAGAGGAAAAGACTCATCAGCAAATAAAATTGATAAGGAATTAAAGAAGCAAAAACCGATAGGTAAGAAGAAGGCAAAGAAACAAAATGAATCTGAAAGTGAAGATGAAGTTTACTGTAAATGGTGTGACATGCACAACCACAGCATAGAAGAATGCTACTTCAGCAGCTATTGCTTAATATGCAACATGAACAATCACATGACTTCAGATTGTTACTTCAACAAATATTGTGCAATATGCAACAAAAACAACCATACTACAAAGGAATGTTACTTCAACAAGAAGAACAAAACCAAGATCATCAAGACAAAGAAAGTAGATACCTCTGAGTCAGACTCATAATCTTCTGAAGATGATAGAGATTCAAACCAAAAGAAACAACAACAAAAACAAAAAGTTACTAAGAAAAACAACAAAGCTGCTGAGGTGAAATTAAAGAATAAGAAGGAGAAATCACAAGTACAAAAGAATGCACCACATAAAAAGGTAGCACTTGAGGAAGAAAACAACTTCTTTGATCACTTTGACAAAGGCAATGATGTGCCTAAGTCCAAAGCAAAGGATGCAGAAACATTTTCTGGCAATTCCTCATCATCCACATCAAAGAAGAAGTCTCAAACAAAATTGAGTAACCAAGTTAGTATGAATCAAGAAGACATCACCTCAACCTCATCAACCATTACATCCTCACCCCAAACTAAACATAATGAATTAACTAATTGTACAACTAATCTAGAAACTTTAAGTCTTATTCATAAGAAAGTTGATACATTAGATAACAATGTCAAGCCCAAGACCAGCAAGGCTTGGGCTCCTAAGTCTAACTAAATTCATTTTTGTTTACAAGAACATCCAAGGAGGGCTGACAACAAGTGGTATATTGATAGTGGCTATTCCAGACATATGACAGGAGACTGTACCCTCCTACAGGACTTCAAACATAAGAATGCTTCATATGTAGCATTTGGTAGGGATAAGAAGGGAGGTAAAATTACTGGTGAAGGAATGGTAACAAATGGAGTTTTAAAGTTTGAAAAAGTTAACTTTTGTGAAAACTTACAGTTTAACTTACTAAGTGTATCACAAATATGTGACCAACACTATACTACTTTCTTTGATAACTCTGATTGTTACATTCTTAAGCCAGGTTTCAAAATTCCAGAAGACTGGATCCTTCTAAAAGCACCAAGAAAAGGTAACACCTATGTGTTGGATATGAACAACACTGCACTAACAAGTAAAGAAACATGCCTGTTCTCTAAATCATCAGAAGATGAAGCACAACTCTGAAACAGAAGGATGGCTCATTCCAACATGAAGAACATGAATAAATTGGTAAAAAATGACTTAGTCATTGGTGTTCCAAAGAAAGAATTTTACTGTTCTAATCACTGTTTATCATGCTATAAAGGCAAACAACATAAAGTATCCCATAAGTCCAAGAGGAAGAGACTTCTCCGGACTTGTGACCAAATTGAGTCATAAGTTCAAGGGAGATGTTCTCAGGGAAGCTAGACTGATGGATGCAGAGCATATAAAGAGAAAATTAAGGAAGTCTCAGCCCAAGTCTCAATTGGTTAATAAAGAATTTTTGAAAAGGATTGGTGCTGAAGACTCAGCTAATGCATCAGTCAAAGTGATTAAAGGAAATCAGTTTACATGCCCAATCACAGAATGGGGGTATGTTGAAAAAAAAAGAATTAGTGCTACAGAGGAATGATCCACACAAAAGGGGACAAAGTATACGATTATTTGACCCTGTGGAAATCAAACTCCTGCACCCAAGTTATACATCATACCTCCATGACAAGCACTTCCCAAGGCTGCAAGATCAAACTGCACAAAATGACTTATGCTTATACGTTCATCTAATTCAAGTCATAGACAAACTGCATGCCAATGCAAGTAAACGAAGGAAGTATGAAGTAGGCCAGCTAATAGGATCAGAAATCAAGCAAATCACTGAACTAAGAATTTCAGAACAGGATGATTTGGAAGTGGTGTGCAATAATAGTGTTGTTGCAACACTCACCACTGAAGAAGATATCCTGGGCTTGAAATATAAAACTTTGAATACAATGAGCCGAAGGCAGATCAGTTTTAAATATAAAGATCAAAAAGCTGCTGCTGACTACTTCAAATCAAGAATTTTGGCGAGAGTGAATGAACTTAGAGTGCTAAACCAATGATTACTAGAGTCTAAACCTAAAGGGGAGTACTGTTAGGGATAGATCTCTTGTATAGGTTTAGATGATATATATCACTCTTGTAATCATAATTGTAATTATTGTTCTTAATGATATAAAATGAATATATTTGATTATAATTGTGTTTATGAACTAAATAAATTTATTTTTCACTTCATTTAATATATTCATCTATTATATAATATATTTCAGAATGTATGTGTAAATGTGCAGGAAACATTAAACTGTATCAATTTGGAAAATTGACTAAGTGTTGAAACAACTGCGGATGAATAAAGTGTTCTTCCGTAGATGTTCTCAGGAACATAACTAAAGAATGTACATCCATGGATCTCATACGGAAGAACAACTTCAGCTGAACAAGAAAAGAAGTGAAGCTGCTGGAGGGAAGGCTGCGGAAGACAACTCCTGCGGAAGCACAAGAACAAGTACAGTACAACAGTTGCTGCGGAAGATAGACTACCTGCGGAAGAGTAAATTCCTGCGGAAGACCAATTAACTCAGAAGTCAACATCAAATCAACAAGTCAACGTGGCAGAACAACAACAACATTAATGACGATGGAAGACATATTATTCAAGCAAATATTCCATATCACATCAACAACTTTATTCATATTAGATTTGTTGTAAATCTCAAATTCCTAAGCCGATAAACATGGGAAGGATTTGGATAAGTTTGATTAGCTTAATTATAGCAACAAAATAGCTAGCGATAGAACAAAATTAGATCTCTATATATATGAGATCAACAACATAGATCAAATCATATAATAATAATTGAGAATCATTAGAATCATTAGTGATCATTATCTGAATCATTGTATTCAAGATCAGCAACCTCAATAGCAACACCAAGTATTGATAATTCCGCGATCAATACTTGTTCAAATCAATTCTAATAATTCCTTAACGATCCTAGGATTCACAGTACTTGTATGCATGCAATTTGTTTATGGCTTGGCTATTTTGATAGGTTTTTTGAAACAAGGAGCGTGTATTAAGATTAGTTGTCCTACTATCGGTAAAAACAAAACATAATGTTAAGTATGTTAATACACTACCAAAATTATAGAATGCGATAAGAGTTTTAGGTTATTTCATAGAATTTTGCTATTCAAATACATTAATTAAAGAAATGCTTTAAAAATATAACAATAAGTATATATTTTTACCTTATGTCATATAAGATCTTAGTTTTCACTAACTTTATACTTTGTCATGACTATCAACAAAAGTCGATGATAATAATTATCGAGGGTTGATTTATACTTGAAATATCTAGTGTTTTTACTCATAGTTAGTTATACATTGTATTATCTAAGGTTAAAAGTAGAGAATTAAAACTATTACTTTTAGGTAAATCAGTTAAGGTTACAAATAAAAGTTATAAAACAATAAATGTTATATACAAAGAAGTATTCCATAATTAGTAAAATAATTTTTATATATTATCATTCTACATTGTTGTATGTAACTATATGATATGTAAATCTATAATAATTATGTCAAATTGTTAAATTTAACTTTTTTCTTTCTTTTTGCGCACGTGAATCACACGTGTTATAGCTAGTATAATATAAAGACTAAAGCAATGTAAAGACATTTAGCAGATTAAGAGTTGTCGTAAGACTCTTGATGTAACAAACAAAAGTTACTAAATACATACTAGTAATTATTGAAGTTAGATATAATAAATATCATATGCATTAATACGCCCCCTCAAGCGAGATATTCGCATCAACATGTAACTTCGATTCGAGTAGAGAGAGCCGATATAATGATAACCATCTTGTTAACATGTTTGCAAGCTAAGCGGATTTAGGCAGGTAACACACTTTAAGAGTATTTGACAAAACCATGTCTCGTACAAAGTGTAGATCAATCTCCAGATGTTTGGTGCGTTAACGAAGAACTTGATTAGCTGCTAAGTAGGTGGCACCAATGTTGTTGCACTAGAGTGTTAGAAGAATAGGAAAAGATAAATGTAGCTCATGTATAAAAGACATATCCCAATGGACCTCACCTGATGTATGAGCCAGAGCTCGATATTTTGCCTCAGTACTAGACTTGACATCGGTTTGTTGTTTCTTAGAGCTCCAACTGATGAGATTGGGTCCAAGAAAGAAACAGTAGCCGGTAGTAAAGCGACGATCATATGGACAGCCAGCCTAGTCAACATCAGCATAAGCATGAAGCTCATAACTTATGGACCTTTAAATAGTTAAAACATGATAAATGGTTCCTTGATGATACCAAAGAATGCGTTTAACTCCAATCAAGTGTTTGTTAGCTAGATTTTGTTGAAATGAGAGACCTTACTTACGGCGTAACCAATCTCAGGACGAGTTAAAACTAGATACTGAAGTGCACTAACAGTGTTGCGATACGACATGGGATCATCCATGGGCGCTCCTGAGTCGTAAGATAGTTGATGGCTGGGTGCAATAGGAGTAGACTATTGTTTGCATTTAGAAAGTCCCGTTTTGAAGATGATATGTAAAGTAAAGCTGTTGTGATAGATGTAGTATCGTTAGGGCTTTAAACAAACTGAACGTTCAGCGAATAGTTCGTGAACCATTCGGCGGAACGTTCGTTTATGTTTGTTTATTTAGTAAATGAATGAACATGAAAACGAACATGAACAGAGGTTGTGTTCGTTCATTTATGTTCATGAATATTCGTTTGTGTTCGCTCATTTAAAAGTTATTTTTGAGATAATTATTTTAAATACTTATTTATATTTGATGGATGTTACATAATGTTTGTGATTTTAATTACAAAATCAATATATGATAGTTTGTATTTGTTTGTTTTAAGAAATTTCATTTGTGTTCATTAATGTTCATGGATATTTGTGTCCGTTCGCTTGCCTTCGTTTGCGTTTGTTATGTTCGTGAACAGTTTATGAACAGATGCATTTCCTGAATAAACGAATATGAACAAGAAATCTTGTTCGGTAAGTGTTTATAAACGGTTCATGAACAAGTTATTTTCTTAATGAACGAACACGAACAAGGTCTCGTTCATGTTCGTTCGTTTCGTTTACGGCCCTAAGCAACTTTGACTTAATAATTAGCTAAGTGAGATTGATGAAATTAATTCTTGTTTTCTATGGAAAAAATAAACGAAACTATATTTTTTTAAACCTAATTCTTGATCCTAGTTCTTAAATTTGCAAATTTTAAACGGCTGAAATTGTTTGTAATTAACCCATGAAAACATGAACTTATGACTAATATAATTCGAAGTGTAAAAGGCTTATGCATTTATTGGTATGTCAAGGATTGAATATAAGAGATCAATTATATGATACTAGCAGGTGAACCCGCGCGTTGCGGCGGGTGCATTGAAAATTTTAAGATTTTGTTTCAATAACTTGTATATTAGTACTAATCTTACAGTTTTTAAAAGTTCACACATATGTTTTTAAATTTTTCTAGATTATAGATATGGAGAAATACAATAAGAAAGTTGAGAAAAATATTCGTATTTGTGCTTTACCGATATATTTTTAAAATGTATGGGTCACAAAAAGATTTTCTTAATATTAAAGAATTTTTTTTAATGTTTTTACATTTAAAACAATAATTTATATAAGTTCAAATAATTATTTATAAAAATAATACTAATAATTTATAAATCATTTTTATCAATATTAATAAAACTGATTAAAGTTTATAACATCAATGAATTTGATTAAACATATCAATGAAGGCTTAATATGTTTAACTACTTGTACACCATGCTTAGAGGGTAATTGTGATATTATAGAAAAAATTACAAATGAATTAAAGGCTAAAATGTTTTAACGAATGATTAAAATGACAATTTTGTTCTCCTAACATGCTTATATAAGTGTATAGCATTGAACCTGTGCGTGCTACAGTGCGCGACTTTACGACAAAGCCTAACACCCTCGAAACTTTACAAAAAATGCCAAAAGCTTTTACGTGCACTACTTCATGTGCTACGAGAGAGACGCTGAACCGTAGAAAAAAATAACAAAAAAATGTATAAAGGTTTAACAACGCGCACATAAGCGATTAAGTGGCTTTTAAAGGCATGACTTTTTGGTCTCTATTACCACCCAATAGAAAACACACTTTATTTTCCATGGTCTCTCATTTGACCAAAAGCTTTAACCACTTCTCCCCTGTCTTCTTTATAACCCCAACTCAAAAATTCTTATATCTCACAAAAATAACTTTTCTTAGCTTTTCAATCCTTCAAATCCAGCTTGGGTAAACCTCCAAATTTTTGATTTATTTATGTTTAAATTTGGTTGTTAGTTAGGAAATGGTGAGATAAAGAGTATAATTATAACCATGTTCTTAAACAAAAATAATATATCAATCAAGATCAGCTTATGAACCCTAAAAACCAAATCAAACAATCCTACAAAAGCAAGAATCTTATGCTTAAGATTGAATACGTGACAGCCAATTTACACACCATTTAGTTGATTTGAGTTGTGTCTATCTTCAACGCATCAATAGATAAAATGGAAATGGCTCAATTGGGTTGAACCCATAAAATAGGTAGGACTCTCCCGGATGCTATAATTAATTTAACTATAATATTTTGAAAATGAACAAAAAAGTGTTTTAACTTAACCCTGTTTGATTTAGCTAGAATACAAGAATTACCTTTTCGACATGTTACACAACTCATCCTACCCACCATTTTGCCACCATTACAAAAAAGCAAAGCTATAAACTAATGAATGATAAAAGGGCTTGCTCACCAAAAGCATTCCCCAACTTGTAGGCATTAAAGCAAGGACGCATACTACACTATATCTTTTACTGTCATATGAGGCTGCGAGATTATGATAGTCAAGATAGAAAGAAAAGCGAGGAAGATTAATCCTTTAGTCAATCGGAACATAAGCTAATAGTCATTACTAAGAGAATCTTTACAATATGACACCCCTAGAAAACATCAAAAATATTACAAATGAATTTAGTATTATAATCAAAGTAACTAAGTGTATAAACCTGCAAGTGAAAGCAAATCAACAAATTGTGTTTTATGTCTAAGACATTTTATTGAAGAAATATCAGAACTTTTGGCGTTTAATGTTGAGATAATATAAATTTACTTACCCTTTTAGGATTAGCCTATATATGGTTGATAAAACCATATATCCAAAAAAGATCACACGTTAAAACGAGTTTTGAACAAGGTAAAAAGATGATTTGAATTGATAAACATGACTCCATATAACCGAGCGTTTAAGAGTTTGTGGCCCGGTTGTAAGTGTAGCTGCACAATGCAAATATTAATATTTCCTTTTTGGTAACTTCGTTATTCAATTTAGTTGCTTCTTTGTTACCAATACAAAAAAGTTATTACACTAACAATCTAAATCCTTGAACAAAATGCTTTAGAAGATTAAATGCATTAGAAATATAGTTAAGAAGACTACTCCATACGACCCGTTCCCCTTTTAACTAAATTTCTTGATTTGACCGATTTGAGAAAAAACACAACTTAATCGACCCATTCAGGATGAGTATGTGAACATTAGACCCAAAATGGCCGACATCCCCAAACCCCACGTATGTGGGAGCCTTGTGCATTAGTTTTTGCACAAAACGACCCCTTCAGAAGTACGATTGGTTAGAACAATCACCTCTAGTAAAAAACTTATTATGCTATAGGGATATGCATAAGGAAAACAAGATTCAGAACATAATACACAAAAGTATATCATCACTTAAAAACAGTAATCGTTTAGTTTACCTAGAGCCATTATCACCAAGACCATGCAACCAAACTACTATTACGTGAAAGGTTTTAATGTTGCTGCCAGCAAAACTAAGCTTCATATAGCATTTGGTAGAATAACTATGTACAAAGTGAAAAAAACAAAACAAAACACATAGGCTAGTATATAGTAATATTAACAATAAAAAGTATGCAGAGGAAATAAACTAATATAATAGATACCAGAAGAAGCAAAGGGACCTTATGTTATCCGGTTACCGAGCAAGGCAGCAAAGTAGTACTATCATAAATTGAAATGTCAGTCACAAAACACAACTTAAAACAAAGTTTTAGCAGCCCTGCACAATAATAAACCAATTTAATGAAAACCCTACAAAATAAAAAAAAAACAATTTAATCAAAACAACAAGCTGTTATAAATATTATTTATTATGATTATCAACAATTATATAAATAGACTTTATTAGAGATATACTTATCATGTTATTCAAATGGTTGTTGGAGTTATGAAAGGATTATGTTTTCTACTCCTATAAATACCCCTTGTATCTTATTTGTAAAAATCAATCAATAATATAAACATCTCTCTTCCTATATCTCTTTCTCATATTGTTGTTGCTATTAGGCTAGTTTCACAACATTTTATCAGCACGAGTTGCTTTGAGAGTCAGATTGTATCATCATAAATCAACATAGATGTGACAAGAAATTGGTGGTAGGTCTTGGGTCTCATGGAATCGCTCTATCGGCGATGTAAAGCCGTCGGGATCAACCCTCGTGAGACAAATAACTGATTTGAAGCCTTTAAACCCGTGATTTGATTTTCTTCATCCAACTAGGTAACAGTTTGCAAACTTTCTATTTACACTTAATACTTAGCTTGTAGATTTATATATTTAAATAAATTTACAAATACTTTAAGTTGTGGTGTAACATCCCGAATTTTATTAAAAAGAAAACGAAAAGAAAAGTATCCAGGAAGAAAAGTAAAGGGGCACAAGTAGAAGGGGGCAAAGTGCAAAAGTACACAAACTTCATTATTTTAATAATATAAGAGGTATGACCACCTCTTTAAAAGCAGAGATCTGCTTTTGGCCTTCGGCCAAAGCAGAAAAAGGGTGAAAGCTTGCGGGTTTTTGGAGAAAGAGGAAGAAGAAGCTGCTAAGGTGAGTTCTCTTGAACACGAGTTCTGTTTCAGTTAGGTTTTAAGTCCTAAACCGAAGTTCTTGATGTTTTAAAAGTTGTTCTCGGGAATTTGAAGCTGAAATCGTAGGTGAAAGTATCTGGTTTGAAGATCTGCTTCAGGTGAGTTTCTAGACCCCTCTTTTACAGATTTTAAAGTGTTTGGGGCTATTATGCATACCGAGAAAAGGTTTTTTCAAAGATAACCGTATGTTTCAGCTTGTTATTCGTCTGTGATGCTGTGATTGTATGTTTAGAACTGTTTTAGAGGTTAGAATTGTGATTAGTATGCTTTTAAGGGCTTTAGTATGCTTGATCTGTGCTTGGGTAGTGTTAGAATGCCTTTCGGATGATTTTTGGTAGTTTAGACACATTTCAGAATGTTCACATGTGCCTAACTGTCATACACCCAGGGTCATGCGCCCCAACAGTGGAAATGCGCCCAAACAGTATCCTTTATGCGCCTAAAAGTTGGCCATGAGCCTAAGTGTTGCTCATGCGCCCAAGGGTACTGATGCGCCCAGATAGTGCCCAGGTGACCAAGTGTTGGCCATACACCTACATAGTGCCCATGCGCCCAGAGTGCCCATGCGCCTAAGTGTAAGTGGTGCGCCTGAACAGTGGTTCATGCGCCCAGAAAGTATGGAACTGGCTAAGTATGGGTGATGCGCCCGCATAGTGCCCATGCGCTTAGAATTGTTCCTGCGACTAAGTGTTGAGGCGCCTGAATAGGGCTCATGCGCCCAAATAGTGCTGATGCGCCCAGGAGCTTTTATACTTAGAATTTTCTGCTGATGCGCCTAGAATGTTCTGTTGTGCCTCATTTTTAGACTTAGGGTTTTCTAGGGGCTTTAAGAGGTGATATTTGAGATAGGTCCCGTTATGATATGGTGACTTATGCTTGTTGCATGCTTGATGATGTGATGTGGTTTTTGTTGTGTGTGTGATGTGTTGTCTTTCTTCGTTAAACGGTTTTCAAAGCGTATGTATTATGTTATATTATACGTTGTGTATTATGTTGTATGACTTTACGTGGTTTGATGTATGGCTTTGAATGAACGTAAAGTATTATGTAACGAAGTGAATGACATTAATAATGAAAAGTGGAACGTAATAATAGTCTTGCAAGAAAGACTGAGGTGAGTGACTGTGTTATCACAAAAGACTCGTTAGCCAAGGTTGAGGTGAGTGACTGTGTTGTCACAACAGACTTGTATGCCAGGCTGAGGTGAGTGACTATGTGTCACAACAGACTCATAAGGGGTTTAATCCATGAGATTGACCCGAGTAATGTCGTGATGCTCTCCCCGGTGCTGTGTCGATCTTTGGACATGAGTCGGGGGTTTGTTTACAGACCCCGGCACAGTACCAGTCTACGGACACGAGTCGGGGGTGTTGCAATCAGAGACGGGGTCCTTGTCACGTACCCCGGTACTATGTCGGTCTTCGGACATGAGTAGGGGGTTTGTTTACAGGCCCCGGTATAGTATCGATCTGCGGACATGAGTCGGGGGTATTACATGAGACAGGATCTAGATTAAAGTGAAAGATAATAATGAAAGAGATGAACGATGATGAAGATAATAAATATTATTATCAATGTGTACGTATAATATGTGATCGCGTACGATTGTGAAGGTTATGTTTTAACAAAGTAAAGTATTTTATTTATAAAACTAGAACTCACTTAGCGTCGCTGACTTTTTGTATGCATGATAGTTGGCAGGTATTTTGTTGATGCTGAGGAGTTGCAGGCATGGATGCATACGCTACTGGGAACGTTTTGAGACTGGCATCCACATTTTGAAATGATGTTGTAATCATATATGTAAACGATTTATGGAATGTAATGATATGTTTTAATTATAAATAAAAGTTTTTAAATTCCGCTGCAAATGTAATGAGTGTTTTAAAATGCTTCATGTGATGACGGTCCAACTGTAAGCGTCCCGGGAACGGGGCCTTACAAGTTGGTATCAGAGCTAAAGTTTAAGGGAGTTGGGTAAATATTTTCAAAAACCTAATCTTAAACTGTGAATGGGACGAAAGGAAAGGGATACCAGTCCTAGTAGCTACGTGCCTGCAAGTAAAAGTTTTATGTAAAAGGATTTTATGTAAGTTAATGTTAACCGGTATTATGTGTGCATGTTATGTGGCTTGTGTGCTTTTATGTAGATTTAGATACTGATGTAGTCAGGATAGGAAATGCTTGGGGAATGAAGAGTAAAGTAAGTGGCTAAACACAACTGGCCACTGTGATTAGGGACTTACTATACTTGAAATAACTTGAGCTATTACCTTGATTGACCGTGTTGGTGTTTGAATCTTGTAGTGTTTAGATGGCTGGCGGTAGGTCTTCTGAGGCTTCGCGAGGTGGAGGTCGTGGTAGACGTGGTGTTAGGCAGCGTGTCACGAGGAGCAGGGCCAAGACTGTTGAGACGGCTCCTGAAGAGCTAGAGTTTCGTCACCAAGACGGTGAGGACGGAAGTGCTAATCTGAGAGCCTCAGTGAAGGAAGCGGTGGTTGAGGAGGTTCATCAGGTCATGCAGACGATTCTGCCGACTGTAGTGACCAAGGTCATTAGAGCTATGAAGGAGGATGAGAAGAAGGAGAGTGAGAAGAGGAGAACCGCATAACGAGGAGGTGAAGCTGGAGGTTCTAGAGATATGGAGCAATCTGATGCTGACATGGTTGTCTCCAGTGGCGATGAGGAGGAGGAGGAGGAAGCTGTGGAGGAGGCTGCAAAGGGATGCAGCTATGGAGCATTCGAAAGGTGTAGGCCTCCTGTGTTTGATGGAAATGGGAGTGCTGCTGCTGCATTACGTTGGGTGAGAAAGATGGAGGCGTACTTGAAATTAGCGAGTGCCGCAAGGATTAGAAGGTGAAGTTTGCTACCCACTTATTTGTGGATTCAACCTTGTGCTGGTGGGACAACATTGTCCAGGCTGAGGGCACCAGAGCAATCGGGAGGATGAGGTGGAAGGATCTGAAAAGGTTGGTGGTCGAGGAGTTTTGCCCTCATAGAGAGCTTGACAAAGTCGAGAGGGAGTTCCTGCAGCTGGAGGCGGGAACGATGACTCACCAACAGTACGCCACAAAGTTCAACGAGATGGCAAGGCTGGTTCCAGATCAGGTGACACCTGTGTCACGAAAGATCAAAAGGTATATTCAAGGTCTGCCGGTAGATATCCACAGACATCTGATCACTGCCCGACCAAGCACGTTTAGGTCGGCGGTCTATTTAGTGGGGAGGTTGTATGACGAGCGTGAGGCGGTGGCGATAACGGATGAAGAGGAGAAGCGGAGCTATGATAGGGATGAAAGTGGAAGACGGGATGATGACGGCGAATTTATGGCTAGAGGAAAGACGGGGAGGTTCGGCGATCGAAAGAGGATGACTGAGAGGGAAGAGGTGTGCAGAAAGTGTGGCAGAGGTCAGGAGGAGGAGTGCAAATAGGGATCGAGCGCCTGCTTCCAGTATGGAAGAGAGGGCCACAGGGCGAGGGATTGTCACATGGCTAAATGTTACGACTGTGGCGAGACTGGACACATGAGTAGAGACTGCAAGAAGTCGAGGGCAGGAGGATCCGGTGCAAGGAAGGAGAACAGAGGATGAAGGTTAGAGCATTTGACCTGACCGGGAGGAGGCTAGAGCGGACTTCGACGCGACGTCAGGTATGTTTCTGGTAAATTAAATTTATGCCTCTATGCTTTAAATTGTGGTGCTATTAGTAGTTTCATTCCTAATGCCTTTGTGTTAAGCTGCACGTTAGGAATAGGAAGATTGATGCATCCTTCGATGTAGAAATTGCTATTGGTAAGTCCACTAGGTTACCAGATGTCCTAGAGAATTGCGCGATTGTATTGAGAGAGCACGTGTTTCCTGCTAGACTGTTCAGGACAGACATGGATGGATAGACGTGCGCCTTGGAAGGATTGGCTAGCAGCCTATGAGGTGAACACCGAGTGTTGCAAGAAGGTGGTTTGAGCAATCACGCCCGAAAGGAGTTCGGTGTCGATCTAGGGCGGTGGAATAATGATGAAGGCCTCGTTTTGGGAAAAGAGATTATTTGAATTAAAAAGTAAGTAAAGTTAATATCGAGGTACAAAAGATCAATCTGAATTGTTGCTCGGGTAAGAGAAGTGGCATGTCAACTGGAGCTACCCGACGTGTTAAGTGGAGTTATCCAACATTTCATGTATCTTGTCTAAGAAAGTGCTCAATCGATGAGGGTACGATCGTGCCACTTGAGAATACCGAGATGGACGAAAGATTCAACTGCGTGGAGCAACTAGTGGTCATTCATGGTAAAAGGAAAAGAAGGGCTAAGGAGAATGGTGGTTCCACCTGTGCGAGTACAGTGGAGCCTCGAAGGGGACTAAGCCTACATGTAAGATCAAGGAAGAGGTGAGACAACGTTACCCGTGACTGTTCAAGAAGCGACAGGTTTCGGGGACGAAACCTATTTAAGGGGGGTGGACTTGTAACACCCCGAATTTTATTAAAAAGAAAACAAAAAGAAAAGTATCCAGGAAGAAAAGTAAAGGGGCACAAGTTGAAGGGGGAAAAGTGCAAAAGTGCATAAACTTCATTATTTTAATAATATAAGAGGTATGGCCACCTCTTTAAAAGTAGAGATCAGCTTTTGGCCTTCGGCCAAAGCAGAAAAAGGGTGAAAGCTTGCGGGTTTTTGGAGAAAGAGGAAGTAGAAGCTGCTAAGTTGAGTTCTCTTGAATACAAGTTCAGTTTCAGTTGGGTTTTAAGTCTTAAACCGAAGTTCTTGATGTTTTAGAAGTTGTTCTCGGGAATTTGAAGCTGAAATCGCAGGTGGAAGTACCTGGTTTGAAGATCTGCTTCAGGTGAGTTTCTAGACCCCTCTTTTACAGATTTTAAAGTGTTTGGGGGCTATTATGCATACCGAGAAAAGGTTTTTTCCAAGATAACCATATGTTTCAGCTTGTTGTTCGTCTGTGATGCTGTGATTGTATGTTTAGAACTGTTTTAGAGGTTAGAATTGTGATTAGTATGCTTTTAAGGGCTTTAGTATGCTTGACCTGTGCTTGGGTAGTGTTAGAATGCCTTTCGGATGATTTTTGGTAGTTTAGACACATTTTAGAATGTTCACATGCGCCTAACTGTCATACACCCAGGGTCATGCGCCCTAACAGGGGACATGCGCCCAAACAGTATCCTTCATGTGCCTAAAAGTTGGCCATGAGCCTAAGTTTTGCTCATGCTCCCAAGGGTGCTGATGCGCCCAGATAGTGCCCAGGTGACCAAGTGTTGGCCATGCGCCTACATAGTGCCCATGCGCCTAGAGTGCCCATGCGCCTAAGTGTAGGTGGTGCGCCTGAACAGTTGTTCATGCGCCCAGAAAGTGTGGAAATGGCTAAGTATGGGTGATGCGCCCGCATAGTGCCCATGCGCCTAGAATTGTTCCTGCGACTAAGTGTTGAGGCGCCTGAATAGGGCTCATGCGCCCAAATAGTGCTGATGCGCTTAGAAGCTTTTATACTTAGAATTTTCTGCTGATGCACCTAGAATGTTCTGTTGTGCCTCATTTTTAGACTTAGGGTTTTCTAAGGGCTTTAAGAGGTGATGTTTGAGATAGGTCCCGTTATGATATGCTGGCTTATGCTTATTGCATGCTTGATGATGTGATGTGGTTTTTGTTATGTGTGTGATGTGTTTTCTTTCTTCGTTAAACGGTTTTCAAAGCGTATGTATTATGTTATATTATACGTTGTGTATTATGTTGTATGACTTTACGTGGTTTGATGTATGGCTTCGAATGAACATAAAGTATAATGTAACGAAGTGAAAGACATTAATAATGAAAATTGGAACGTAATAATAGTCTTGCAAGCAAGATTAAGGTAAGTGACTGTGTTGTCACAAAAGACTCGTTAGCCAAGGTTGAGGTGAGTGACTATGTTGTTACAATAGACTTGTATGCCAGGCTGAGGTGAGTGACTGTGTGTCACAACAGATTCGTAAGGGGTTTAATCCATGAGATTGACCCGAGTAATGTCGTGATGCTCGCCCCGGTGCTGTGTCGGTCTTTGGACATGAGTCGGGGGTTTGTTTACAGACCCCAGCATAGTACCAGTCTACGGACATGAGTCGGGGGTGTTGCAATCAGAGACGGGGTCCTTGTCGCGTACCCCGGTACTGTGTTGGTCTTCGGACATGAGTAGGATGTTTGTTTACAGGCCCCGGCATAGTATCGGTCTTCGGACATGAGTCGGGGGTATTGCCTGAGACATGATCCAGATTGAAGTGAAAGATAATAATGAAAGAGATGAACGATGATGAAGATAATAAAGATTATTATCAATGTGTACGTATAATGTGTGATCGCGTACGATTGTGAAGGTTATGTTTTAACAAAGTAAAGTATTTTATTTATAAAACTAGAACTCACTCAGCGTCGCTGACTTTTTGTATGCATGATAGTTGGCAGGTATTTTGTTGATGCTGAGGAGTTGCAGGCATGCATACGCCACTGGGAACGTTTTGAGACTGGCATCCACATTTTGATATGTTGTTGTAATCATATATGTAAACGATTTATGGAATGTAATGATATGTTTTAATTATAAATGAAAGTTTTTATATTCCGCTGCAAATGTAATGAGTGTTTTAAAATGATTCATGCGATGACGGTCCAGCTGTAAACGTCCCGGGAACGGGGCCTTACATGTGGAGTTCAAATTTGGATTAAAAGTAAAAGTGAATTTAGTAAGTTAAGTATCAACGAATTTTCTTTTAAAGCGTAGTAGATAAAACTTAAAGGATAAACGAATTTTAAATACTGATGTATTAATTATTATTATTATTTTGTTTGCTTGAAAATTTAATCCTCTAATGAGTAAAAGTATTACATATATAATTTTTGATACGTGGCTATGCCAACCTTAAAAGGAAATATATTTAATAAAACAATAGTTGCCCTTATATAGTTTATAAAGTTTTGTGTCACTGTTTAATTTATATTAATAATGTTGAATGGATTTAGTTAAAACTTATAAGGGTCATTGAATTAGTTTTTATTCCTTCTCTTATTTGATTTTACAAACATTTATTATTACTATTATCCTCTTCTTGATAAGGATGAGTAACAATCGTTATTATCCTTCACAAGTGTATCTTGGATATAATACTTATTCAGCTTTTATTTTTCTGTTTTTATTATTCTTAAAATACAAAAACATTAAGAAGAAGTACAAAGTGACAGAAGTCAACTAAAATTATGAAACTAGAGAGAAAAAAAAAGTTAACATGAAAACTTAGTGTGATATCATCGTTAGCGGATTGTAAAAAATTACGAATAACCCTCACAAATAAAATAACAAGAATAATATACTGTTATTATGATTCTAGAATATTCTTATTGCATAATTAGATAGGATGAAGAAAAATTATGATTCCTATAGTTATTTTCTTAATTCTTTATTAGATAAATTTTTCAAACGTAAGAATAGAGAATGATGCCTAACGGTGTTTATTTGAAGATTATCAATGTTTCAATTTTGCTGAAGGACACTACAATAAATATAACTTGTTTATATGCTTTACCATGTGTTGTATGTCTTTTTGCTTACTATGTGATTATTATATAAAAGCAAATACTAGATCAAAGTTAGTTGGTCTATTATTACTCTCACTAAATAGTATAAAAAAGATATGACACCTCAAGTGTCATATGCCTTGAATCTCATTATCAAGTTACACAAGGTCATAAGATTATAGACCGATAAATCTATCATGATTCAGACATGTAACTACTTCTCAATTTGTATAATGGGAAGAGAAAATTTATTTATATGGATATTATGAATGAAGTAAGTTTTGTTTATCACACCTCAATATGCTCGTGGAGTAGCAAAACTATAAAAAGTATGAGAGATTTGAAAGGATTTCATATCCATGAGTCTGAGAATATAATGAAAAGCCATAAAACTTTTATATTTCTACTAGATCACCTAAAGTGGATGTAGTTATATTATGATCATTGTAAATGTCATGATTATGGGCATAATTAAAAAAAATTGTAATGATGATCATAAAATAATAAGATTGACCACCACAATGGCAAACTAAAAAATTGATTGCAAAAGAGTAAAATAAGGAATAGATACAAATACTATCCATGATAGTTTGAGGTGATAATACATTGTTCTCTCGTACTTATGTTGTGCATGAAACAAGCACAACTACAATAAAGCATATATGATCATAAACCAGAAGTTTATAGATCGTGATTATTTAATAAACTGACATGACCGGTTAGACTATCCCTAGTCAATAATGATGTGAAAAATATTCAAGAATCAAGGATTCTTCAAAATGATAAATTATATGTGTAATGTTGTTCCCAAGGGATGTTAGTTTTTTACTAACTATAGTAGGGTGTGAATTCCTAGATATTATGAAATTGGTAAAAGATATATATCATAAAGAGTATGCCATTTAGTGTTTTAAAATTGATGCATCGTCTAAATGGTTATCAAATTCACAACTTAAAGTTGTATGTTTATGGCATAGCTAATGAGGTAGCAAGCATATTATTCAAGATTATGATATTATTTTTGATAGAAATAGTAACTTTAATTCACAAGATATTAATGATTATTAGAATAAGTGTTAAACTTTCTATTGCATAAGTTCATGCACAAATTGCTTTTGTTGAGAAGACCACTCAATTGATTGCAAAGCTAATGATCATAAGAGCAAAAGTTCATGTTTGTGAATATGTTATTTTACACGTAAAAATATTTATTCACATTAAGCCAAGAAGTTATAAGACTTTCTCCCTATTAAAGTTGGGTTTTGGTCAGAAACTAAATAGATCTCATCTGAATTGTTTTTTTAGTTGTGCGGTATATATTGCAATTGTTTCACCACAACGCATAAAGATAAGAGTTTAAAGAAAGTTAGGAATATATCATGGGTATGCATAATATCTATAACTAAAATATAGAGCCATTATCAACTTTGTCTATGGCTTAATATATTGGTTATGCATCAATATTTCTAACATTATGGGGAGATATAAACTAGTTAGACCGTGAAAAGTTGTAATGAATTATCAGTGTATTAGCTTGATCTTTAAACAAATAGATACAAACCAAAAGTTCGAAAGATAATTCATTAGTGAATCAATTACCAGACATAATCATTAACCTGTAAAGAGTGACTAAGTCACATACACCAACTACTAATGCTCCAATTAAGATTTATATTGGTATTGAGTCTATGGCACGTCTGAATCGTGGTAGACTCGTCGATTCCATGAATAAAAATCCTCGAGAAAGGAGCAAATATAAAGATGGTCAAGTCGAGTTATGATATAAGGGTCTCCTACAGAGACAACAGACATGATGGTTCCGGATAAACATCAAATATATGAAAATAAAGAGATCTCAATAAATATATTATGTCTACAATACATGGAATTGAAATAAAATTGACGTCGATAATACTTTATATGTAGCGCTTGAAATGATGAAAAAAAGATGAGGATCAAGAACTAAAATTTGCTTTTGAATAGAAATGTATAATGATTGGCCAAAATGAACATACGCAATAAGGAGTTGAAATCTTTAATGTGCTGGTTATAAACGAGGTCTTTTGTGCGAATGAATTATGTGAAATAATAAAAGAAAGATGCAAAGAAAAATTGGTGGTACAAGGAGTTTCACAAAAGACTATAATTTATTATGAGGAGAGGTATTCTTCTGTGGTGGATGTAATAACGTACCAACCCGTCATTAGTTTGGTAGTACAAAGAGAGAATTGATATGCGTAGTACAAATGTCGTGATTCACTCAACACTGAAACTTACATGAAACTCCATAAATGATTTAAACTGCTATAATCATGTAAAGTGAGTTCTCGAGAACACTATTATTGTTATATACATATTCGGATCCGAATGCATTATGTTTATTATATATGTTATTGCATTGAATATAACTTGAACTCCTCATGAGTTTTGAAAAGCAGTTGAGTATTTAAAAGGTAATTGGAAACATCTTAAAGATGTAAATCTTATGCACCAATAAACACATACAAATGAAGTTATATCTGTTGATGATGGTATCTCAATGAATCTATATACAAGAATGGTGTGATGTTTATATTGGAAGTTTATTTGATGAAACTTTTCATATGATACAAATATCATCTGTTAAAGATGAAAAGTTTATGTGCTAAAATTCTTGATGATTGTATACACAAGTAATTAGTCAATACCAAATGAAGTCTGTGAATGATCGTAAATACCGAAAGCTTTAACATCAAAACTTCAAAAAATGTGTTATGTAATTGAATATGGATTAATATTAGTCGAGGTGAGTGTGATATAATCGACTCGACGATTATCTCGAAAAGATAAATATTAATTGATGTAGTTCGTCCATATACTTTTATGAAAAGAACAACATCATGTGCATAAGTATCATATTATATGTTCATGATATGATTGTATCTTTTCAATGGATTAAAAAAGTTCAAATTATTGAAGGAATAATTTGTAGTGAAAGATGAAGTTACAAATTTATGATTTGATATGCTGAAATAACATTTGTGTTTTATCAGTCAATCAAACTACATCAATAAGATGTTAAAATATTTAATATGGATTAAACTTGTCATTTTAAATACGTTAAAATGTTTCCAATCATCATCTTTTATCAAATAAATAAAAAAATTATTAATCTTGAAGTTCGTAGTTCATTGTAATAGATATATAATTGTTTCTTTCTAGTTGTACACAATTAGATATATTATTTATATCGTGTCCAATGAAGAGACAATGAATTATGATAATTCAAGTATTTTAATATCTCCAAGATATGAAAAATATAAGTTTATATTTACTAACACAGCAAAACAAGTTTAGTTAGTATTACAGATGCAGGAAATGTAACAGCACATAATTGTGGATTTTGTGGTATTTGTTCATAAGAAATGCAACTGTAGTTTCAATAAAGATCATACGTTATTGATCAACTTCAGCAATTACACATTAAATGATCAACTGTTGAATCATCGAGTTCGTAGAAGATCGACACTCATCACTTAAATGATGCATATACAAATGAGGGGGAGTATTATTCAAGTTGCACTCTTTTTTTCTTCACTAAGTTTTGTCCCATTGGGTTTTTTTAGTAAGGTTTTTAATGAGACAACATAGCTAATGCAAACATCTTCGAGCGTATTAAGTTGATAACAAAGGGAGAGTGTTATAAATATTATTTATTGTGGTTATCAACAATTATATAGATAGACTTTATTAGAGATATACTTATTATGTTATTCAAATGGTTGTTGGAGTTATGAAAGGATTATGTTTCCTACTCCTATAAATACCCCTTGTATCTTATTTGTAAACATCAATCAATAATATAAATATCTCTCTCCCTATATCTCTTTCTCATATTGTTATTGCTATTAGGTTAGTTTCACAACACAAGCAACATAATCACTATCAAATCATTTTCCCTGCAGGCAAAGAGGGAAAATCAAGAAGTAAATTTAATATGAAGAACATAATTTGATTTTAAGTTGCCATTTAGTCAGAAGGGTAGATATGGAGGTTTAATTTATCTTACCTCACAAGATTATTTAAGTTCCTACATAAATGTATCTTCAGTTAGAATAATATTGTTTTTACTAATTTATTTTATTTAGTTTGTTACTTGTTAGATTTTCTTTCTTTTATAGCATAACTTTATGTCTTTAAAACTTGTTGGCTTAGCCCATTTCATAATGTTTGTTGATTATAGTGCGGCTAGTGACCATGTTTCTTCTTTCATGTTTGTGGAAAAGTTCAATTATGGATCAATTTGGGTATGCTAAAATTAGGTGTTCATACTGGGTATACACAAATTAACAAACCAAATTTGGGTCACTATTATAAAACTTACTTTTGGGTCTACTCAAATTATACCACAGATCAATTTGGATCGCTATTATAAAACTTGTTGACTTAGCCCATTTTCAATGGCTTAGCCATTACTAACCTAATAGATTATAATAGTCACATTTCGAATCACAATTAACATGAAATAGTTTTCTATGCAACAAAAACTAATGTTTAGAAACAACAAACTTATGGACTTGATATAACTATTTATGATAATTCTAGGAATTTGTAGCCCAAAATTTTACTTCTTTAACCATCATATATGCTATTAGTTGGAAAGTTAATGCAAAATCTAAAAAATTGGTAGTATAAAGCTCCTAATCAGTAACAGGTCACAATCAACTAAAGGATATTGCAGGACCGTTAAAGGGTACTTAAGCTTGCACTTAGTTAACATACTTAGGAAGATCTTAAGATCACTTAACAATTCAAATAGAAAACTGTAAACTTTTACTGAAGATACAAGACAAACACAAGTAAAACTGTTTTAGAACAAGAACAAGAACAAGAACACAAGATTAATTTTTCAAGGAAGTTGTATATTGCTCTCTAGTTCTATTACACGTGTTGTACTAGTATATTTTGACTGCAAGAACCAGAGACTATTTATACTACATCCTACAATTGTCAATATGCAAAAAGACAGTTGGAAGTGATTAATCTTGACAACAAGATCAATCTAAAGTCAAAAAGGCAGATTGTCTTTTTGACTAGTGACTATGACATGCCATAGCTCACTGACTTTTCCTATTACAAAAAGCCAAAAGGAACAAAAAGAGAAACTTGCAAGCGAAGACCTTATCTACTTTATCATAAAGCATGGAAGTTTCACCAACTAGTGATAGCAGGTAAACCACCAAAACATGCAGCGGAAAGTAGGTTGCTTTATGATAAAATTAATAGAAAAGGAATCTTTTCTCTCTCTTCAGAAGAAATCAGTCTTGTATTGTAAACAGCTTCGGAAGACTTTGTCTTTGAAACTTCAGAAGACTTCATCTTTAACTTCGAAAGAGTTGAGTCTTTGGCTTCGGAAGACTTTACACTTAGAATATTTTCAAGTTAAGTGTAAAGCTTCAGCAGCAGTTTCTTCTGAAGTTTGGCTTTGGAAGATTTTACACTTAGCATATTTCTGAGTGTGTAAAAGCTTCCGAAGCTAGTTCACCTTTGTTCTGAAGTACATGTTGGAAGACTTGGTTGTTTTGGTATCCTTTGGTTGCATCAGCCTTTTAACTTCAGAGGTTCCTACAAACTCCCCCTAGGCTGATGCTACCAAAATAGAGAAGTTCTTCAGATCTTGGTAGTCCACATTAGGATCCTCAGCATACCTTTCTTCATCATAAGATCTGGATCCTTCAGACTAACATAGATCTTTCTCATGTCAAAGAGATCATGCAGAGGAAGATTGAGCATGTCTATAGAAGAATAGACATGCATGCCTTCCTGATCTCTTATGACATACCATTTGTCTGAGTCTTCATCATAACTCCAAGACAAAATGGGAGGTGGATGCTTTTCTTTTCTTCTTCTTCGAGGTTGATCTTCTGGCCATCCTCTTTCTCCTCCCAGATGATTTTAACTGAGGGGACTGGTCTTAAGTACCAGGTTGTTCAGTAGAGTCCCTCTCAGTTAGGATCTCCACTCTCACAAGTTCAGAGGGGGTGAGAGGAGTACCCAGCTGTGGATCAGAAGATGAAGTTGGCTGAGATGCAGCTCCAGGTTCAGGTTGTATTGTCTCAGTGGGTTCAACCTTCACCTTAACTTCAGGTTGAGCTGGACTTGGTGGAGAATGCAAGTCCACCAGATCTCCCTTCTTAATCTTCTGCTTGATTACCTTGATATGCTCATCCATTGTGGATAGAGACATAGGGCCAAGCCTCCTTCCAGAGAATCCATACAGCTTCAAGAAGCTCATCATTCTTTGTCTGTCAGCAGACTTCTTTTGGCTTTTGTGGATGATGGCCCTTGATCTTGCAGCTTCTTCCCTTAATCTTTTCTTCTCAGCTTGTTTTTCTCTTTTAGCCTTTTCTTCCATCTACTTATTGTATTCAGACAATATGTACTCAGAAGGTAAGGGAAGAAGTGCATCTGCCTGATAGAGACCTGTGGCACTCAGGTAGCTGATCATCTTTAGTCTTTCTTCTTCAGTAGCTACCTGAGGTTGTTCAGTGGCCACAGTCTCTCGCTCAGGACTTTCTTGAACTGGGGAGAGGACATGAATGTTTTTGTAGAGTCTTTTTCTCCTCATTTCTTCCTTGTGTTTGAGGGTTAAGGCTGCATCCTCTGCTTTCTTCCTCTCCTTTGACAATTCAATGTCAGCCAATTCATTCGGTTCATCCAAGGGGAGAGAAATGAGTTCATCTACATTATAATTTCTAGTTCCCAGGTAGTTTAGCCTGGCTGCCCTTAACTCATCTTCCTGAGTGTTCAGCCTGGGGGCAGCCCTTATTGCAGCTTCCATGAATCCTAGGGAACCACTTGAACTCTCTCCCCTCAGCTTCCTCTTCCTCTTTCTCTTCTCCTCCTCAATCTCCTCAGGAGTCATTTTCCTTTTGCCTTTGTCGACCACAGGCTTTGGTGACTCAAGCTGGAGGGAGCTTTGGCCTTCATTGCTTGGTTCAGCTGTCAAGCTCTAGCTAGAGAGAGGTTGTGAAACACCATCACCAGCTGGTGTTTCACTGAGGCAATGGGTGTAGAGGGAGATCCTGTCTCAAGGTTTACAGGTTCAACCTCTGGGCCTTCAGTCAAGGTTTTCCCTTTGAAGCTAATCTCCGGGTCTACCTCAACATCCAGTTTACCAAAGATCTCACTTGCTAGCCTCTGTCTATATAGTTTTGATCTCAATTTAAACTCCTCTAGCACCCTGTCTTGGATTGTTTCTGCCAACCTTGCTGCTTGTTTGTTATTACTTAGATTGACAAGGGGCAGATCTACCAAGTTGATGCTCTCATAGAAACTCAGGTTTAAAATGTTGAGGACTTCTAGTTGACCCTGAGCTCTAAAGATCACAAGAGCTTTCCTATTACTGTCATACCTCCAACCCCAGATTGGGTTCTCAGAAGGGGCAGACATTGCTCTTGGTATTCCCTCCTCAAATAGTTATTGTATGAGCAATTGTAGATCACTGTCTAGAGGAGGTTGCTGAGTATGAACATCTGCAAAAGAGAATGGTGATTCCTCTATGTCCATACTCTCGGAAGAACTCCCAGGTTCTGTGATTGTCAGAATTTTCTCCCCCCTTTTGGTAGCATCACCCTCTTGCATAGGTGAGCTGGGAAATTGATCCATGACATCCACAGGTTCTTGTGGACCTGGATGAGTTTTCCTCATGGGTCTCTCAGCTAACTTGCCCTTGAGATCGGTGATCTCAAGTTTCTGGTCATTGACCCTCTTCAGTAAGATAGTCACCTGAGATTCCAGGTGAGCTATCTTAGACACAAAGTAGGTGCAAAGATTTGAAAGTTTGTGCACCTTATGTTGCAGACTCCCTTCATCTTCAGATGAAGAATCATTTGGGGATGAGAGAATTAAACCTAAGTCTTCTTCTTCATCACCAGCATGGGTTTCTTGGCTGCTGGATTTCCCTTGCCCAATGACAGCTTCCAGAGAAGTGTCAAGAGGCTGGGTTGCCATGGTAGAGGTCCTAGTGATGTTATCACTGGCAACGATGATAGCCTCTGCCATATGGATCTCCTGAACATATTCAGAGAGATGCACCTCAGTTATGGGTAGCTGATGTGGGCTAGAAATGGGTGAAACATGAGCACTCATCTCTCCTTGAGTGTGGGAAGAAAGGAGAGTCTCATGCTACTCACTGAAGCCCAAATCTTCATCAGAATAGAAGTCAAGGCTGGGAATGGGGTGGTTAAGATCAAGAGGCTGGGGATGGTAGCTTTCCTTTGAAGGTTGATCACTAGAGTGTTGAGACTCAGAGTGATGGCTTAAGGCTTATTGTGGAGTTGTGAGCTCATCAGGATGAGCATGAGGAACCTCAGCACTGATTGTTTGAAAGATGGGAGTGGTCTGCTCCTCAGGGGAAGTGGGAGCTCTAGATTCCACTTCTTCCTGTATGGGTTCTGATATGGGGGCCTGCACATGCTCAATAGCAAGTGCAGGGGTTCGCTTGGATTTTCTTTAGTAGGTGATAGTGATGGTAGGCTGTGTTTGAGGTGGGTGAGAGGTAGAGGGTGTTGGTTCATCACTAGCTGGTACTGCTAGGATGTCACCCTGAGCAATGAGCTTAAACATTTTTGGGACAAGGGTTGTTTCTACCCCTGAGAAGCCGACACTTGGCTTTTTCAAAATCTTGAAAATGTCGGGCCTCATGTGTGCAAGTTTAAGAATATTACCTATTCCCCTCAACTGTGGTCCCAATTCACAGTTGAGAATGTGTTGAACATACTGGGGGAACATGTAATACTCTAAGGAGTCCAAATTTGCAAGTAAGTTTGTAAATACAAATTGAGAGTACCTGAATTTGACCCCTTGTACCATCCCATGGACAATGAAGGAAAGGTCTTCTGGAATCTGGTCCCATCCCCCATGCTTATTGGATAAGCTATGTATGACTACATGGAGGACCCCTTCCTGAGGGCTTAACCGAAAAGTCACCTTCGTAGCCCATTTGCGCAAAGGATTAGTTGACAGCAGCTTTTGGAAAGGACAGCTTACCTGCTTCATCATCCAGCTGCAAATGGGTGTTTATAATGGCTGGAGTGATGAAAACCGTCCTCCCCTGCACTGTGGCAGACAGTGCCTTATCCCCGTCCATGGTGACCTCTTGACAGGTCCGCCAGAACTCAAGCAACTGATCCTCATAGAGAGGAGGATCGATTGTAAGGGAGGTGAAGTAGTGAGACAAAGAAAGATACCTACACATGTCTGAGAAGCTTGGATCCTTCTCAGAGTTTAACAGGGCAACTTGATTATGTTGCCTGTGTAGGTGCATGGTGAAATCAGGGTCGTTACGATGATCAAGATTGGCCATTTGAGGAAGCTTTGCAGTGAAGAAAGGAAGAAGATGATGAAATTTGGAGGTAATTTTAGGTTAAGGAACAATTAGAGTAAAGAGATGAAATAGAACCGTTTGGAAATATATACTCTGGATTTGAGACAAAGTTAAGACAAAAGATAAACTTTGAAATCCGCAAGTGGGTCCTACTTCTGAAAAAGGCGCCCAAAAAGTTAGTTTTCTTGGAAGTAGTAAAAGCTTCCGAAGGCAATTTTGGTTTCGGAAGCTTTGCAATCAAAGCTTCCGAAGGCAATTTTGCTTCGGAAGATATTTCAAAGAGTTTTGAAAATTTTGGCTTCGAAAGAAATAAATGAGTCTTCCGAGACTAAATTGCTTTCGGAAGAGATTTGTTCTTAAAATGCATTTAAGTACTTATACCAAAATTTAAGCTTCGGAAGATACTTCATGAATTTCTTCCGAAGATAAATTTCAGATAAGCTGTTTAAATGATTTAAAGACAAACTTCTTCCGAAGGCAACTTTTGCTTCTTCCGAAAGTAAATTTTCATCATTCTAAGAGATATCAATTTAAAAGTTTGTTTTCTTCCAAAAAGAACTGGGCTTATGAGGTGATCTAATAGACAACTTAGGACACACAGTTTTAAGAAATAAAGTTGATTAAGTTATTAAGAAAAAATCTATTCAAAGTTAATCATTCCAATAGCTGATACAAGATATTTAAATCTCTGTTCATCAAAATCTTTTGTGAACAGATTAGCATATTGTTCATTTGTGTTAACTTTAATTAGTTTTATCAAACCCTTTTCAAAATTATCTCTAATCAGATGATACATGATATTGATGTGTTTGGTCCTTGAGTGCTGCACAGGATTCTTTGTAATAGAGATGGCACTGTTGTTGTCTATGTGGATGGGAGTCTCTTTGAAACTGAACCCATAGTCTAGCATCTGATTCTGAATCCAAAGCACTTGAGCACAACAGCTGGCAGTAGCAATGTATTCAGCTTTAGCAGTTGATACAAACACACAGGATTGCTTCTTGCATTGCCAAAAGACTATCCTTCCACCAAGGAACTGACACCCCCCAGATGTGGACTTTGTAGTCATGTTGCAGCCACCATAGTCACTATCTGTATAAGCATACAGATTAAAGTCTGAATTCTTTAGATACCAAAGGCCTAGATTTGGAGCACCTTAGAGATATCTAAGAATCCTTTTGACAGTGATTAGGTGTGACATCTTAGGGTTGGCTTGATATATTGCACATATGCATGTGACAAACATAATATCAGGCCTGCTAGCAGTAAGATACATAAGTGACCGAATCATATCTCTGTAGAGATGTTCATCAACACACTCCCCCTCAAGATCAGGACCAAGGGAGTGGTTTCTGGCTATGGGTGTCTTTGCAATCTTACAGTCAGTTGATGTGTGTGTGTTGGAATGAGATTTTAAGTGTTTAAACGTCAAATATTACATATGATTATTCGTTTATATGCATGTGATTGAGTTGAATAGGTTGACTATGAGTTGGAAGTGATTTTGTAGGAAAAACAAGGAATTTGAAAGCTTACATGATAAAACAAGTCATTGGAGGGGTCAAGAAACGAAGTTTCAAAGTGCAGCAGAAAGGCTTACACCATAGCCTACTGTAGCCACCGTAGGCTACGCTAGCTCAAGAAAAAAAATCAGCAGAAAGGGTCCCAGCGTAGGCTACGCTGGCTGGCGTAGGCTACGCCAGGACAATTTTTGAAAACCTACAAAATCGCGTTTTTATTATGTTTCACCCACCACTTGCCCCCCATTCGACCTAGATCGATTTGACATGAATTTTGGGAGTTTCTAGTCCTAAAATTCATCATTCCAACTATCAAAAACAAGATTCAATCATCCGGAATGCAAATCAACAACGGTTTTGAAGATCATTCAAGAACGATGAGCGGCTAATCTTCTCGTGATCTACTTCGGGTATTAGGTTTTGCGTGATTAGGTTTTTGTTTTTGTTTAACTTTGTTAGGATTAAACTTTAGAACCCGTTAAGTTCTTTTATAAGTTTAACTTGTGTTTTGATTATTTAAACAACGACGTTGGTAAGCTTTTATTTGAATATCATTTAATCTTCCGGAAATTATATGATTGCAAGTTTTGGTTTCTAATTGAATTGGCATTGTGTATCAAGACCCATTAAGTCCTGATTATCGATATCACTTAATCATCGCACGTATAGAGACTCTATTAAGGATTTTCCTTGAAGTTAAACTAAACAATTGCTAAAAACCAAACCTAGAACCGAAGTGGATTACTTTCTCTTATAATAGTTTTCTTAATCAAGTTTGATTCTTTCCAAGTTGTTTTCTTAGTTTATTTATTAATTATTCCAAAAATCCAATTTTCACAGCCAAGAGGCAATAGTTAAGTAATTTGTTAATTTAATTAATCATTATTTTCTAAATCAAAGTACAATACACCGACCACTAATTCCACGAGGATCGACAACCCTACTTACCCTAACTAGTTTAAGGTGAATAGGAACACACATTTTAACATATTATTTGATTGATACTTCGACATCGATCAAATTTTGGCGCCGTTACCGGGGAATCGGTGCGCTTGGTGTTTTGTTATTTTATTTGTTTTATAAGAAAAAAAAATCTTTTTTGTTACTTGACTTATTTTATTTGTTTTTATTTTCATGTTACGCTTGGTGTTTTCAGTGTGCAGGTGACAGGTTGCATGCATACTCGATATTCGGGTAGGAAATCACCACTAGTATTCGATCCAGAGATAGATAAATCAGCAAGGTATAATCGTGTCTTGCATCGATCAGGGTTACCAACTACACCAATCTCATAAGCCATTGATCAAGCAGCTGATAGTTTGTCTGATTCAACTAACATGGATAATACAAACAACCAACCACCTCAAAATCCAAACCCTCCTCCCAATAACCAACACCAAAACCCAAATCCACCCCCACCACCAAATAACAACCGCAACAACAACCTAAATCAACCACCTCCCAACAATAATATGAATCAAAATAACCTCAATCAAGGAGACGACTTTGATCATGTAGCATGCATAGTGTTCACACGGGTGATGAGAATTATGAAGATGAATGGGATAACAATGAAGAACCCTATAACGGTGCAAATTATGATGCTTGGAATGGAAATTTTGGTGGAGGTGATGGACAAAACGGAAATAACAATTGGGGGAATGATCAACATGGGTGGAATGCACCACCTATCAACCAACAAAGGGGTAGGGTTAATAATAATGTCAATCAGCCAAGAAGACTTCAAAGAGCTCAAGTACAAGGTGTGGATAGCCATTTTAGACCGGCTATTTCTGAAAATCCAAATCCCATCGCACCTCCAAATCGTAGAGGAAGAGCTTTTGATGTACGCCCTCATTATCTCACTATTCATCCTGCATTTAGAGGTACTGCAACAAAAGAACCATATGTGCATCTTGCTGAATTTGATGCAATATATAGCACTATTGGTGGGAATCACTTCACACAAGATGAAGTGAGGTTGCGATTGTTCCAATTCACTTTGAAAGACAGAGCTAAGAAATGGTTCCTTACCTTGCCTAACAATAGTATTCACATATGGCAAGAAATGCAACAAATATTTTTAGATGAATATTACTCTATGGGTAAGACCAGTGACGCAAGAGAGGCTATTCGATCTTTCCAACAACAAGCAGGGGAACAATTTCATGAAGCATTCACGAGGTTTAAGGAACTTATTCGCATGTGTCCACACCATGGAATTGAACGTTGGGAGTTGATAAAGGCTTTCTCGGATGGATTGACGACTTAGGAAAGAAAACATTTGTATTCTACAAGCAATGGCACATTCCTTTCCAATCATGAAGATGTAGACTGGGAATTTTTAGAAAGAATGTGTAGAAACTCCAAGGCGCAAGCCTCTGCCAGTAGACGATCTAAACCTAATTCGGTACGATCAACCACGGTTGACTATGAGACTAAGGAGCGGATTGCAGCATTGGAAAGACAATTGGCAAGGTTAGGGCGAACGGGTATAAAGGAGGTTGCAACTGTAGGATATGATGTGTGTGAAGAATGTGGTGAGTTAGGTCATAATGTTGATGCGTGTCAGTTAGTGATAGAAAGAAAAGGGGAAGTTAATCAAGTTTACGGAGATAGAAAGCAATTCGATATGAATTCCAATACTTATCATCCCGGACTAAGAAACCATCCCAATTTTAAGTATGGAAATGCTTCAAACCAGATGAACCCTAATTTTCAAGGTAATAATCAAAGTGGTTATCAAAGAACTTTATATTCTCAAGAAAACAATCAAGGAAACTATAATCATAGGGATCAACAAGGTAGTTCATCACGCAACTATCAAAGTAATTCTCAATCGGGACAACTTGGTGGTGAAGAGTCTACAAATGCAAAGTTGGATGCTTTGATGACCATGATGAAAGAGAATATGAAAGACAACAAGAGAGAAAATGAAATTAGGGACAAGGCTTATGAAGCCTTAAATAAACAAGTGGGTCAACTTACAGAGGATGTGGCTCAAATTAAAAAGAACCATGGAAAGCTACCGAGTGATACCACAGTCAATCCTCAACATCAAGGAACCAACACAAAAAACATGAGAACTGTTCACATCAATTCGGTTAGTATCCTTCCTGACTCTAAAATTATTGATAATGACTTTACTTCTTTTTCACAACAAGTTACAGATAAGGAAGAGAAAGCCGATACAGTGGAGGAGAGTGACCCAGGAGCATCCATCATTCCAATAAAAGTGGGGAAGTTGAAGATAAAAAGAGCACTTTTGGATTATGGAGCAGCTGTCAGTATCTTGCCAGGTATGTTATATGATCAGTATGACTTCGGTCCTTTAGAAGAAGTTGACACCACTGTGGTGTTAGCTGACTTGACTCAAAAATGTCCTCGGGGGATCGTAAAGAATGTTATAATCAAGTTGGGAGAATTTTACTACCCTGTGGACTTTATGGTGCTCGATTATGCACCAATAAGGACAAATGAGCAGCCGAATGTCATATTGGGTCGACCATTTTTAGCAACTGCCAATGCTCAAATCAATTGTCGGGATGGAACAATTGACATGACTTACGAAACTCGTAAGTTACGTTTTAATGTATTTTCCAAGTCGATTAATTATTTTGTTAATGATAAAGTTTTTGTGGCAGATATGACTAATGTGTGTGTTCCTACTTATACTTCACATGTAAGCATGAACATCACTTTTGAGAATGATTTTGAGTATGATAGGGATAAGCATGTGAACTTGAAGGAATTAGTGGATTTAAAAGAAAAGAAAGAGACAATTATGAAGATGGAAACAAAAGATGTGAAACCTAAAATGAAGAAAAAAGTTGGCGATCCACTTGATCCTGTAAAATACAAAGTTGAGGCATTAATATTTGGGCCACAATGCGATCTAGTTGAAGAACTGCCAAATCACTTGAAGAATACCGGAGTCAAGCATCCTACTCGACCACCATGAGTGGTCGCAGGTATGGTCTGGCTGAAGACCTAAAATTTAGCGCTAATCGGGAGGCAACCCGAAGTTAATTTTTATGTTTTATGTTTGATGTGTCTATTTAAGTTTTTTGATAATCGTTATATTTTTGTCCGGGTCGGTTTGGGTTGGAAAAGTCGTTTGGGTTGATTACTTGAATAAACTGATGTGCAAAGCAAGGAAAACATCACACACTTAACCTCAACACCATACATTAGGGACAATGTAACCCAAGTGTGGGGATGAGGTGGTTGAAAATTTTTGAAAATTTTTATTGTTTTCAAGCAATCCAATCGAACATGAAAACGACAAGCATACCAATTAATTCTTGCCATGGTTGATGTAAGGGTCCTTAGTCATGGTCTAATTCTAAGATAGCAAAAATAATGATGTTAGCAAGATTTTTAGAAAAAATTAAGAACTGCCTAGTTAGGGTTAACAGGCTAATGGTGTAATAAAAGCATGCACACGCCGGCAACCCTAATTCCTACTTGGTGAGATTTTGAAGCTTACTAGATTGTTAGTTCACATAAAAATTTGTTTCAATTGTTGAGTGTAGGTCGTTGATTTTTTGTTTTAGAACTTGTGTGAGTTGATACATATTAAGACGGTAAATTTGATAAGTGCACATAGATGATCAAGGCAATCTAGGATTTCTTTTTCTTTTAATACCAATTTTTGTGTTTCACCACTTTACCTAAAATTCCCCCTAGTAGCCACTTTCGAGCCTTAAACCGTTTATTTTGACAAACCCATATTAATAAAACCCAAATCAAATTTTACCCAATGTGACCAAGTTACCACTGTTGATAACATTCAGACTAGCTTCAGTATTTGATTTATGATAAAAGCAAAAATAAAATAAAATAAAAATAAAAAAATTAAAAAAATAAAAAAAAACTAGAAAAAAAAAGAAAAAAAAAGAGAGAAAGAAAAGAAAGATGCAAATTGTTGGTTATGGGTTAAATATGCACCCATGCGTTTGCTTTGTTTGAATAATAGTTATGTCTATAAGGATGTCAACAGTTGGTATTGCCTTAATTTATATTTTAGCCACACTCACAGCCAATCATTCCTACCTTAACCTAAGCCCAAAACCCGTAAGTCCTTTTGATGTGTGCATTGTCAATTATTACCGTGGAAATTTGATTGTCACCCAAGCATATGATAACAAAGTTTTATATGTGGACCTTTGAGTGATATATTGGTGCAATTTTCACCGATCCAGAAATAAACTGAGATGAGTGACAAATGGTGAGGGGTGTGTTGCATGACAATAAAAGCCGGAAGCTTGTTAGGTTTAATTAGTCAAATTCTATTTTGAATTAAATGTACCATCCTTTACTTATTAATCAAACATGATTATTGAAATTCTGGAATGGATATGACTTTGAACCATAGCTAAGGCGTGCAAGGGATTTTGGTTTATAATGTTGTTAAATGTTTTGAATTAGATTTGCTTGAGGGCAAGCAAAGCTTAAGTGTGGGGATGTGATGTGTGTGTGTTGGAATGAGATTTTTAAGTGTTTAAACGTCAAATATTATGTATGATTATTCGTTTATATGCATGTGATTGAGTTGAATAGGTTGACTATGAGTTGGAAGTGATTTTGTAGGAAAAACAAGGAATTTGGAAGCTTACATGATAAAACAAGTCATTGGAGGGGTCAAGAAACGAAGTTTCAAAGTGCAGCAGAAAGGCTTCCACCGTAGCCTACTGTAGCCACCGTAGGCTACGCCAGCTCAAGAAAAAAATCAGCAGAAAGGGTCCCAGCGTAGGCTACGCCAAGACAATTTTTGAAAACCTATAAAATCGCGTTTTTATTATGTTTCACCCACCACTTGCCCCCCATTCGACCTAGATCGATTTGACATGAATTTTGAGACTTTCTAGGCCTAAAATTCATCATTCCAACTCTCAAAAACAAGATTCAATCATCCGGAATGCAAATCAACAACGGTTTTGAAGATCATTCAAGAACGATGAGCGGCTAATCTTCTCGTGATCTACTTCGGGTATTAGGTTTTGCGTGATTAGGTTTTTGTTTTTGTTTAACTTTGTTAGGATTAAACTTTAGAACCCGTTAAGTTCTTTTATGAGTTTAACTTGTGTTTTGATTATTTAAACAACGACGTTGGTAAACTTTTATTTGAATATCATTTAATCTTCCAGAAATTATATGATTGCAAGTTTTGGTTTCTAATTGAATTGGCATTGTGTATCAAGACCCATTAAGTCCTGATTATCGATATCACTTAATCATCGCACGTATAGAGTCCCTATTAAGGATTTTCCTTGAAGTTAAACTAAACAATTGCTGAAAACCAAACCTAGAACTAAAGTGGATTACTTTCTCTTATAATCGTTTTCTTAATCAAGTTTGATTCTTTCCAAGTTGTTTTCTTAGTTTATTTATTAATTATTCCAAAAATCCAATTTTCACAGCCAAGAGGCAATAGTTAAGTAATTTGTTAATTTAATTAATCATTATTTTTTAAATCAAAGTACAATACACCGACCACTAATTCCACGAGGATCGACAACCCTACTTACCCTAACTAGTTTAAGGTGAATAGGAACACACATTTTAACATCTTATTTGATTGATACTTCGACATCGATCATCAGTCATCTTGAATCTTGTAAGTATGACTGACTGATGAAGATGCCATCTTTCAACCTGCTTCACTTGAATTCCTAGAAAGAAATTGAGTTCTCCCATGGCACTCATTTCAAATCTATTCTTCATCAGCATCCAAAGTCTTTGCAAGGTTTTGGATTAGTTGAACCAAAGATGATGTCATCTACATATATCTGAACTAGCAATGTGTTGTTCCCTGTCTCTTTGATGAAGTGAGTCCCATCAATAGTACCTCTTGTGTATCCATATTGACAGAGGTATGTTGATAATGTCTCATACCACTTTCTTGGAGCTTGATGCAGTCCATAAAGGGCTTTATCAAGCTTGCAGATATAACCAGGATGATCTGGGTCTGCAAAGCCAGGTGGTTGTTTAATATAAACTTCTTCATCAATCACCCCATAGAGAAAAGCACACTTCACATCAAGTTGGTATAAGCTAGGAATATCCTAACAGCTTCAAGTCTTGCTACTGGAGCAAAAACATTAGTGTAGTCAATCCTTTCTTCTTGTGTGTATCCTTGGATAACTAGTCTAGCCTTGTTCTTGATGATGATCCCTCTATCATCTTTCTTGTTCCTGAATACCCACTTGGTACCTATGACAGTCTTCCCTTGAGGAAGAGGGCACAAGTTCCAAACCTTCTGTCTTCTGATTTGAAGCAACTCTTCTTGCATTTCTTCAATCCAGCTTCCATCCTTCAAAGCCTCATCAACTTTCTTAGGCTTAATTTGGGATAAGAAACAAGAATGCAGACAAACATGGCTGTCATGAGTTTGTCCTCTTGTCCTCACCGTTGAGTCAACATTTCCAATGATGTTTGTGGTGGGATGTGACTTGTGGATCCTAAGTTGAGGAATCACAACAAGTTGGTTGGACAGATCTAAATTAGAAAAAATTTGATCTGGCAAAGAAGAGTTCCCCACCACATCAGCACACTTATCAAGAGAAACTTGATCCAATGAGTGTGTGATATCATTCATGTTGTTTTCAATGGAGTGGTTATCAACATAAAGAAATTCTTGATCACTGTCACCACCTCTAGTTCCTCCTGTATTGGGGGTTCCTTCTCCTGAATTCTGAGCCTCTGAGCTGGAATTTGAGGGTAATTTAGTTGAATCAGCATTATTTTTCATGCTAATGCTGATAGGAGCCTCAATAACAGGGTTAGTCACCACTGGAGCTGAAGTAGTCTTCTTGTATGGTCTTCTCAGCTCAAATCTTGGATCAGGATCTTCAGTTGACTCGTTATCTATAGATCTTGAAACATTCTCATAAGATTTGTTAAAACAGTTGGTAACTAAGTCAAGATCAAATAGCCAATCCGGACCAGAACCTTTTACACAGGGTGTGTGTTCATTGAAAGTCATATTGGCTGACTCCTTAATGATTCTAGTTCTGAGATTGTATACTCTACAAGCCTTAGCTTGAGAAGAGTATCCAACAAAGTGTCCATCATCTGATTTCTTAGCAAACTTAGCTATTTGATCTTTGGTATTCAAGATGGTGCAAGGACATCCAAATGTTCTGAGAAAACCAATGAATGGTCTCCTTTTGTGCCACAGCTCATAAGGAGTCTTACCATGTGTCTTAACCACCAAAACTCTGTTCTGCACATAGCAGGCTATGTTGACAGCCTCTGTCACACCCCCAAATCCATGTCGGTTTCCCGCAAGGCGTGATCATCATGGAAACCATAGTGTAATTAACCCGTTTAGACCTCCAGTCAAGGTTAGGGTAATTAACCCGGGTGGGGGTAGTCAAACCCAATAGTACTATCCATGATTACCTCGCTTTGGGAAATAAACTAACGGTTTGATAACAGGGGACTTCATACGGTAAATAACAAATTATATAACATGTGAAATCATTTTCAAGTAATTGTGTTCATGAAAATAGTAATTTGCATGTAATCTCCCCCAAAATGAAAATAAGTAAAAATAGGGCCGTGAAACTCACCTGTAATGCACTTTTGAATATTAGCAATAGTCCGCAAGTATGATCGGTCTAGGAATATCCTAAACAAACTCACAATATATTCATGAGGTCATGGTTACTAACCCTATATGGTCATGCATAACTCATCCACAAAGTAAGTTTTGAAAACGTCACTTGACTAGTTAGACATGTCAAGCCGTTAATGTTTTATTTAGATTCTTGTCTTCATAGTTATCTTCCTAAAAATACATAATGTATTGTATGGGTTTTATATTAAGTATGATGCAATTATACTTTCCGTGTGCATGAGTTTCTTTTTACCAAATACCTCCAAAAGTTCACTTTATATAAATGTAGACATTTGACAGAAACAGGTAGATTTTTAGGTCTGATTGTCATCCCATTTTCATGGTACAAAGAATATTTATAAAATCTGATATTTTTACCACATTTAGATCTATGTCTTAGGTTTCCAAAAAGGTATATCTTGTAATATATAACTAAGTTTAAGTGCCTCTAAATGGTCATGAGGAAACAGATGTCAGTGCAGCATTTTTCCTGTACATGTCCATGGATTTCATCTTTTTGAGGGGTCAAACCCTACTTCTACAAATAGAGCCTATAGTACTTTTAAACCTAACATCTTAGGCTAAGCTACTACAGAAATAAAAACTCCATTTGATTATTTTAAGCATAACTTATGCCTCAATCTTTCTGCCCTATCTAATCTGCCAAAAACTCAGATTCAACACCTTAATCATATTTGTACGTTTTGGATGGGTTATACTTATCTAAAAATTTCAAGGTTGGATTCGTTGAAAACTAGACATTCTAAGGTTAATGTTAGGCTCAAGAAACGATTCATTTGGTCGTATTTAGGTCTAGTTATGGTGTCTAAAACACAGAACATGAATCTGCCAGAAAATCTCTTACATGTTTTGTTACTTTTTAAGCTTTGCTAGAGCACCTTTGGATGAGTTAGTGAATATGGACACATCATGGTGATGTATGAAAGATTTGGAACAAGGTTCTAACCTTAAACAAGCAAGGAGAAGATGATCTTGCAATGCAAAGAGAAGGACTTGATCCCTTGAACTAAGAATCAAGTAAGCAAAAGTGGAGAATATGTTGTAGGATGCTTGGAAGCTTCAAAAATCACTTGATCTTCAATTATAGCACTTGAATCACCCAAGATTTGTAGAAAAAGAGTTGAAAATCAAATGAAATGGTGGTGGGGATGCCTTGGCCGAATTTGGAAGAGGGAGGAGAGAAGAGTGTGGTGTGGTTGAAATGAAGTGCTTGCATGCTTTATAGTCTTACACCGTTTTGGCATGGGGTTTTGGGATATGGATGCATCATGTCATGGGAAAAGGTGGATGAGATGGAGCACTCCAATTGTGGTAATGGGTCTAAGTTTCTTAAATCAACATCAAAAGTGTTTCACAAAGTCTTGGATTTTTGGTACAAGTCAACATGATTTCCAAGAAATCTTGAAAAGGAGAGTTGAGGGGAGGGAAGGGGGGGGGGGGGGAGGACGGCCAAAGGGGAGGGGAGGGGGTTTGGTTTTCAAATTTTGTGTAGTATTGGGTATTTGGGTGGTATTTGTTGAACTAAGGTAATTTTTATATATTTTTATAATTTTACATGTTACTTTTTAAAATACATTAAAATATTATCAGAAATCATATAAGGTCACATATTTTAATATTGATGATATGTAAATAATAACTCGTGTATCTAGTAGTTGCGTTATACGCGTTTTATCCGGGTAAAATATCAATTTACGCGTTAAGGTTTATTTATAAGTTTAAGCTTTTTCAATGTAATTAATTTGAAATCTAAAATACTTTGAAACACTTTAAAGTATTTATTGACACATATATATTAATTGTCACCAACGTTCGTGTGTGCTTTTATCGCGTGCAAAAATAGTAATTACGCCAAATTACCGATGCATGAAATGTTATGCGTGAAATTTTGCAATGCATAAAACGACTTTAATAATTGTAATTAAATTGAAAATCAAGTAGTATAAGTATAATTATAACCAAGTCAAGGCCGGGTATTGACCTGAAATTTGCCGGTTGTCACATACTCCCCATGTTAGAAAGAATTTCGTCCCGAAATTCAGTTAGGGTTGTCTGCAGATGCCAGGGTTTCAAACAAGTAAGGGTAGTTGAGCTTCATTTGGTCTTCGCATTTCCAAGTAAATTCGGGTCCTTGCCTGGAATTCCATCGGACCTTCACTATGGGAATGCGGCTTCGTTTCATCTTCTTTACCTCTCGATCTAAGATCTCCACAGGTTTCTCAATAAAATAAAGTTGTTCATCAATCTGAACCTCATCGAGTGGTATAACTAGAGTTTCATCTGATAGACACTTCTTCAGATTTGACACGTGGAAAGTGTCATGAACACTACTAAGTTCTTGAGGTAGTTTGAGTTTGTAAGCTACGGGACCAATCCTTGTTAGGATTTCAAATGGTCCAATGTATCTGGGGTTTAGCTTACCACGTTTACCAAAACGAATAACTCCCTTCCAAGGTGAGACTTTAAGTAGGAATTTATCTCCTACTTGGAATTCCAATGGTTTACGTCTCACGTCAGCGTAGCTTTTCTGACGGTCACGCGCGGCTTTGAGTCGGTTCTGAATCTGAGCGATCTTTTCCGTGGTCTCGTGTATGATCTCAGGACCAGTGAGTTGACTATCGCCAACCTCTGTCCAACACAGTGGTGATCGACACTTCCTTTCGTATAGTGCTTCAAATGGTGCAGCTTTGATACTGGTGTGATAACTGTTATTGTAAGAAAACTCAGCTAAGGGTAGATGAGTATCCAAACGGTTTCCAAAGTCTATCACACAAGCTCTAAGCATCTCTTCCAATGTCTGAATGGTCCGTTCACTCTGACCATCCATTTGAGGGTGGTATGCGGTACTCATATCCAACCGTGTACCCAAGGCCTTTTGTAATGATTGCCAAAATCTCGAGGTAAATCGACTGTCTCAATCGGAGATAATGGAGATCGGTACTCCATATCTCGAAACAATCTCCTTGAGATAAACCCTCGTCAATTTTTCCATTTTATCAGTTTCCTTAATTGGTAGGAAGTGAGCAGATTTTGTCAGTCGATCCACAATTACCCAAATCGTATCACAACCGGTGGATGTCTTGGGTAGTTTTGTGATGAAGTCCATGGAAATCTGCTCCCATTTCCATTGAGGAATCTTCGGTTGGTGCAGTAATCCAGATGGTTTCTGATATTCTGCCTTAACCTTTGAACATGTGAGGCACTTGCTAACGTAGGTGGCTATGTCAGCTTTCATGTTGGGCCACCAGTATAACTCCTTCAGGTCCTGATACATCTTATCAGAGCCCGGGTGGATGGAGTATCTTGATTGTGTGCCTCGTTCATGACAAGTTCCCTTAAGTTTCCACCATTTGGAACCCAAATTCGATTCATAAAGTATCGAGTTCCATTGGACTTGATCTCAAATTGCTTATCCATGCTGCGAAGTGATTTATTTTTCAAATTCTGTTCCTTCAATGCTTCGGACTGAGCATCTCGAATTTGAGTAGTTAAACTCATATGGATCGTCATTCCCAACGCTCGCACCCGTAAAGTTTTGGTTCGTTATTTCCTACTCAGAGCGTCTGCTACAACATTCACTTTTCCTGGATGATAACGAATCTCACAGTCATAATCGTTTAGTAACTTGACCCACCTGCGTTGTCTCATCTTTAATTCCTTCTGATCGAAGATGTGTTGCAGTCTTTTGTGATAAGTGAATATAGTACACTTGGTACCATACAGGTAGTGTCGCCAAAAATATTATCAGAAATCATATAAGGTCACATATTTTAATATTGATGATATGTAAATAATAACTCGTGTATCTAGTAGTTGCGATATACGCGTTTTATCCGGGTAAAATATCAATTTACGCGTTAAGGTTTATTTATAAGTTTAAGCTTTTCCAATGTAATTAATTTGGAATCTAAAATACTTTGAAACACTTTAAAGTATTTATTGACATATATATATTAATTGTCACCAACGTTCGTGTGTGCTTTTATCGCGTGCAAAAATGGTAATTACGCCAAATTACCGATGCATGAAATGTTATGCGTGAAATTTTGCAATGCATAAAACGACTTTAATAATTTTAATTAAATTGAAAATCAAGTAGTATAAGTATAATTATAACCAATTCAAGGTCGGGTATTGACCTGAAATTTGCCGGTTGTCACAGCCTCTGCCCATAAGATGATAGGTAGTTTAGAGTCAGACAACATGGTTCTTGCAGCTTCAATAAGTGTCCTGTTTATCCTCTCAGCAACACCATTTTGTTGAGGAGTCCTGGGGGCACTGTATTATCTTGAAATACCCTTTTCATCATAAAATGTATCAAGGATTTGGTTTTTGAATTCGGTTCCTTGATCACATCTTATGATTTTAACCTTGTGATCAGATTGATTCTCAATTCTAAAAATGAAATTCTTTAAGATTTCAGGGGTTTCATCCTTAGTTCCAAGAAAAAACACCTAAGTGAATCTTGTGAAATCATCTGTGATCACTAAACAGTATGAGGTCCTTCCTAAACTCATTACACTGGTGGGGCCAAACAGATCCATATGTAACAAGTGTAGGGGAGTAGTGATAGAGTTCATTTCCTTTGGCTTGTGAGACACTTTGTGTTGCTTCCCTTTCAGGCATGCAACACAGTGGTCATCACTTGTAAACTCTTTCTTTGGCATTCCAGTTACCAAATCATTCTTAATTAGTTTATTCATGTTCTTAAAGTTTACATGGCATATTCTTTTATGCTAAAGGAAAGACTCATCACTATTTGCTTTAGATAGAAAGGAAGAAACTTCTCCAGAGGGAGATGTTTCCTGCAAGTCCATCTTGTACATGTTCCCTTTCCTGGGGCTCTGAGCAGAATATGCTCTTGAGGAATGTTAACCCCGGGCTTATGAACAATGCACTCATGCTCAGTAAAGAGAATGTGATGTTTTTGGTCACAAAATTAGGACACACTCAAAAGATTGTATCCAAGCTCCTAGACAAAGTTTACCTTCTCAATGCTGAGCTTACCATTTGTAACCTTGCCCCGGCCAGTAATGTAACCTCCTGCATCTCCTCCAAAAGCAACTGGTCCTCCATCAAGTCTTTCAAAGTTTTGAAGTAAGGACTCTTTGCCAGTCATGTGCCTGGAGCAGCCACTATCAATGATCTAGACATTTCTATTAGTCTTTAGTTGTCCCTGCACAAAAAGAGATGATTTAGTTACATTTGGAAACCCAAGCCTCATTGGTCTTGGGCTTGTTAAAATGAGTTAAAGGCAATGAAACAGTAAGTGATCTTATGTTTAGGCTTTGGGGATCATTTGTTGTTTCTGATGATGAACTTCCAGCCACATGGCCTTCCTTCATCTTCCACACCACCTTTGGAAGATTAGGCTTGACCTTCATATCTTCGGAAGTTTTGATAACTTCAGAAGATTTGGAGACTGGACCTTCGGAAGACCTTGCTTTCACTGCAGCAAGCTTCAGTGCTTCAGAAGCATTCCTTTCTTTCGAGACCAACTTTCCTTCCGAAGGCAATTTTTCATTTGCCTTTTTCTTCATTTTGGAGCTTCCGAAGGAAACAGATTTTCCTTCCGAAGCTGTTTGTTTCTTCTTCTTCTCAAAAGTTTTCTTCTTGATCATGTGGATAGTACTCTTGGGATTGTATTGACAATCCTTAGCCAGATGTGAAGTACTACCACACATAACACAATCCAAATCTTTCCTTCTGAGAGCCTTCTTTCCCAAAGAAGACAGAGCTTGAACACTTTCCTTTTCTTTATTCATCTTTTCAGATGATGCAGCAAGCTTCTTAGGGAGAAGCTTGCTCTTTGAAATGGATGGTTCAGGCTGTGTAGCAGTGACACACAACTGATCGGTCTTCTTGTTGTTGCTGGAGTGAGTTGAAGTTGAAGTAGAACTCTTGGTACTAGAGTTCTTAACAAGGTCTTCAGCTTTCATCACCTTGAACCTTGCAGAGATGAATACTTGTTTCTGTTTGGGGTCAAAGGTGGTCTTGATCTCTTGAGCCTTTTTGGATCTTCTCTTTGCTCTTCTGATCAAGTTCTTTCTCTTGGTCTTGCTCAAACCAGCTTCTTTTTTCTCCTTAGGAGCATGGTGACCCTTTTTGGATTGACTCTCTTCACTCACCTCAGAGTCATCCCTCACATTCTCCTCTTCATCCTCTTCATCACTGGGGTCTATGTTCCATACCTTGGAGATCTAACTGATAGTAGAGTGTGTGGAGGAGCTATCTCACTAGATCCCAGTCCCTGCTGATTCTGATAACATACTTTTGCATGCAGAGATAAGGATATCATGTTCTTGAAGATCTCTTCTTCAAGAACACATTTTTTTTCCCGGGCTTTGCTGATCACAAGCTCAGCCTGACATTCAGTCAACTTGGTAATCAAATCCTTAGTTTGAGTCCTGTAGTTTGTTTGCTCATGTTTAAGAGTTGAAACTGTTTTCTCTAAATCTTCTATCTTAAGTTTATAGTTATTTTCAGCTCTTTTAAAATCAGCTTTTAAAATATTTAAAGACTCAATATCAGATCTTATTTCCAAGTTGTAGGACCTGTATCTATTCACTTTAGCAATACATTCAGGAGAGAAAAGATGTTCAAGTACCTTGGCTTCATCATGGTCAGCCATTAGTGCTTGGTTTGGAGATGCATCTTCAGCTTGAAAGCTCCAGTAAGAGCCTCCTTCTTCAACAGCAACTGCAGTTTGCTGTCTTGGCTTCTCATTCTGGTGCCCTCCTTCAGTGTAGTTTGGCTTGGATGAAGCTTGGCCACCATTTAACTTAGGTGCCTTGTATTCTCTAGCAAAGTGTCCCATCTGGTTACAGTTATAACACTTGACTTTACTCTTGTCCAGCCCAAACTTGCCACTGGCAACTTCTGGGCTCTGTGAGTGAGAAGAGCCATTTGCTGGACTATCTCCATGTACTCCAGATCATCTGTATGGATACAGTCCAGGTCTTCAAGAGTGAAAAGAAAGTTGCCTGAACTTTCATCAGTAGAAACAAAAGCTTGAGAAGAACTTGTCTCTTGGAAGGGACTTCCTTGGATGTAGCTCTCTCTGGGTGTCTTTAGGAAGGTGATGAAAGGACCTTTTTGTGAGGTTTCAGGGTAGCAGATGAGATGATGCTGTGGTTCTTTGCTATCCCTTTCAACCACATAAATGGCTGAACTCTGATGAGTGTTGGAGTTACCAGATGAATTTTGCATGTTCATCTCCATCTGGTATCCACTGAGTATCCCATACAACTCAGTGATTAAGGGTCTTAAGGTTTTCAGTCCTCTTAATGACCACATAATAATGTGTCCATTGTCTTGGAAGAGAGGACATGAACTTCCTTACAATATCCATGTTCTCAATAGTTACCCCAACATCAGCCAGAGTATCCACAATCTCAACATAATTGAAGCATTGTTGAGTCATGGTTTCACCTGTTTTGAAGGTGAAATTTTCAAACTACTGCTTTAGGAGATCCTTCTTGTTCTCCTTGGCTCCATTTGAACCCTCATACATCAGTTTCAGTGCATCCCATAGTTGTTTAGTGGTCTTGCACTTCTTGAAACCTCTGTAGATGGAGTTTGGAAGAGCATTTTGGAGGGCTGTCATGGCTTTCTGATCAATGTCAATTCTTTTCCAGTCTTCATCAGAAAAGTCAGCCTTCTCCTTTGGTATCATGCCACCACCAGCAGCAGCTGAAGAGGTGCATGGTACATGAGGTCCATTGACAACAGACTCCCATATCCTGGAATCTTGAGACTTGATAAAGCCTTTCATTCTTTGACACCAAGTGTCAAAATCCTCAGGAGTGATCAGTGAGGCCTTTGTCATAGTTCCAGTTTTCATATCAGCTTTGGAGATAGCTGCCATTTGAAGAGTTAAGTGATGTGTGTAACTAAGAGGATTTGAAGATGGAGAGATCTTACAATCAAGAGCCTGGAATGCTCTGATACCAAATGCAGGACCGTTAAAGGGTACTTAAGCTTGCACTTAGTTAATACACTTAGGAGGATCTTAAGATCACTTAACAATTCAAATAGGGAACTGTAAAGTTTTACTGAAGATACAAGACAAACACAAGAAAAACTGTTTTAGAACAAGAACAAGAACACAAGATTAATTTTTCAAGGAAGTTGTATATTGCTCTCTAGTTCTATTACAAGTGTTGTACTAGTATATTTTAAGTGCAAGAACCGGAGACTATTTATACTACATCCTACAACCGTCAATATGCAAAAAGACAGTTGGAAGTGACTAATCTAGACAACAAGATCAATCTAAAGTCAAAGAGGCAGATTGCCTTTTTGACTAGTGACTATGACATGTCATAGCTCACTGACTTTTCTAATTATAAAAAGCCAAAAGGAACAAAAGGAGAAACTTGCAGACGAAGACCTTATTTACTTTATCATAAAGCATTGAAGTTTCACCAACTAGTGATAGCAGGTGAACCACCAAAACATGCAGCGGAAAGTAGGTTGCTTTATGATAAAGTTGATAGAAAATGAATCTTTTCTCTCTCTTCAGAAGAAATCAGTCTTGTCTTGTAAACAGTTTCGGAAGACTTTGTCTTTGAAACTTCAGAAGACTTCATCTTTAACTTCGGAAGAGTTGAGTCTTTGGCTTCGGAAGACTTTACACTTAGAATATTTTCAAGTTAATTGTAAAGCTTCCGCAGTAGTTTCTTCTGAACTTTGGCTTCGGAAGATTTTACACTTAGCATATTTCTGAGTGTGTAAAAGCTTCCAAAGCTAGTTCATCTTTGTTCCGAAGTGCATGTTAGAAGACTTGGTTGTTTTGGTATTCTTTAGTTGCATCAGCCTTTTAACTTCAGAGGTTCCTATAGATATGATGGCCAAGTGGCATTCATGCCTTGATAACAAAGTTGGATTTAATGTGAGATAATATTAATGTTTCTTTGCTTCTAAAAGTATGTGATTTCCCACATTTGGATCACCATTGTTACAGATGCTTTGTGAAATGGACATAAATCATGGAGTGGTAAGAGATTAGTTTGTTATTTTATGTTGTTAATTATACCATAGGTAGTGACAATCAAGGAAAGTGGAAACCAGGGATTTACTGTTTTACTGTTTGTATAGTTAAGTTGTTAATTTATTAAAATGTTGTACTAAAGGGTTTGCTGTACCAAAGGCAGCATAAGAGAAAGTTAGCGGCTTTCCATTTCACGGACAAACTGCTAAACTAAGACATGACAGTGTTGTGATAATGGGTTGATTTGTATAAAAGTTTTATTATGGGTCAATTTGGGTATGCTAAAATTATATAAGAGTTTAATTTGGGTGTTCAAACTGGGTATGCACAAATTAACAGACCAAAATAGGATCACCGTTATAACACTTCCTTTTGGATCAACTCAAATTATTTAACGGGTCAATTTGAGACGCTACTATAAAGGTAGCTGGCTTAGTCTATTTTCATAGGCTTAGTCGTTACCAACCTAATATATGATAGTAATCACATTATACATTACAATTACCATGAAACAATTTTCTATGCAACAAATTAATGTTCAGAAACATCAAACTTAATAGATTTAAAAATATAAACACATTTAAATATATTTTTCTTATCTCAATTTTCTAAACACACGGGGTTTGCGACAAATATTTATTTATTTATTTTATAAAATGTTGAGCGTTATCAATGATGTCTAGGTTTCATTTTTATTACATAAAGTTACGTATATTATCAACACTCGCTTCAACTGGCGGGTTCACATCGACGTTTTAATGTTACATTCATTCACGCTTTTACGCCCTTTATGTAACGTGGTATTTCGTTTTTTTATAAATTTTTAAATATCAACAACGCACATAATTCATTTTTCTCCAATTCACATATCCACTGTAACATTTCGACACTAAAATTTTTCATGGTTTTACGTTTCTGTCACAACGTGAAGGTATGGGTCTTGATACTAAGTGGGTGTTTGGGAGTGTTTTTTTATCAACTTTTAACTTTTTAACTTTTAAAAAGTTAAAAAGTCATTTTATAGTGTTTGGCAATACGATGGTTACGAGGGATTTAAGTTAATAAGTCAATCCATACTAACTTATTGAAAAAATTAATAACTCAATAAGTTGTTTTAAGAAGTAATTCCAGACACCCCTAATTGGGTATTTGGGTTGAAAGTTGAAACCCTAACCCTTTATGTTGAAACACACAGATCAGATGTACCCAAATGGGGGCGGCTAGAGATGTGCTGAAGGAAGAACAAAGTTAGAAGTGGCGATCGAGACGAGAGTGATGATGTTTGATGAACACCAAGCAAAACCCTGATGAATTTATACCAATAAATTCAAATGATGCTTCATAGTTTTCAATCTGAAACCCCTTTTCCTTTCCATCTCTCGTTTGCTGCTCGCTTTTCTCTTTTATGGCCATCAATCGCTCGTCTCTGAACCTCGTGATGATGATGATTCTGAAGGTTCAAACTATCGATTACTAATTGTTGTTTCTAATTATTTGAATATGAGATTTCAATTTCAGTGATTTATATGATTTCTTCGTTAATTTGTTCAGATCCGATGTTTTAAGATTAATAGATTGATGCTGATTAATTGTATTGTCGTTCAGACTTTGCAAGATTAGCTTTTGACATTGGATTAGAGTCATGTTGTTTGACCTTTGACCATCACCCTTGTTGTTGGGCTTTGAAGACTCATCAGTTTTTCTTTTCTTGTTTTATGGTCATCATCTGTCATGTTAATCGAAAAATATACGAGGTCGTGTTCAGGTTTAACCTGCTCGTATGAACACGCTAACCCAACACGATTGACAATTTTACAGTTGACACCACTAGTTTTTGTATAGTCTAGAATATGTGACACTGTTGCTTGAATCACCATCACCCTAATTTTTTAGCATAGATCAAATTCAAGGTCCCCAAGACCACCCTAATTGTCACTCATTAGTTTTTCTTGTCTTTGTACATATACGATTAGTTTTCTTGTTACATGTTAATTATATAAATATATAGTTTATGTTCATGTTTAACGTGCTAATTTGCTAACCCATCAATTTGACCATTTATATAACTGAAAGAAGCTTATGTGTTGCGTACTTGCCCCTTGCCGGTGCTAGAGTGGTAAAACTTGATGCAGTGATGGATTTTAGGATGCGGTTAACTCCAAGAAGGCCGTCCAATTTGTTTATCGGGTTATGGTTCTAGCGTTGTAATTGCAAGGCCTTGAATTGGTGCAACATACACATCTGTATACAATAAATTGTCTCTATGCTTGTATTTTTCGAGTTGGTATTTGGATTGCTTACTATCGTAAGAACCATGTAATTTGTATAAGCTAAATGTAAACGTATTATTTCTAATTTTTCATTTCTTCGTGTATGCTATAATTGCTCTATAGTGTTACATACCTCCATATTACTCGACAACATTATATCAAGTTCGCTTTTCTTAAAAAAAATTAATTTTGCTCCCCCCCTACAAGAATGTTTAAGCTTCGCCATTGATTTAATGAACTCGAGGCCATGTTTGGTGTCAGGAGCGAGGGGGAGAGCACCGTTGGCCGCTAGGAGACGCGGAAGCGTTAGAAGTAGATATTTGAAGAGTTTCTTCTTTTCTCCTTCCTTTCTCTAGGCTCTTACTTGTTAAAACGATGATGTAAAAATAACCCGGCAAATCATGGCATTTAAAGATATAACCACAGTTAACAGGAAATTTAAACTTGTTCCATTACACTTCTTTTAGTTGGAAACACATTTCTAGCATATTGAATAACAATAAGTCACTAAAACACCCATGTTGCATTGAACGAAAACCATAGATCATGGCAAACTAGATGTACAAGGCTTTTGTATGTGTGGGGTCTGAGGTGTCAGTCTACAGTGACGGAGTTTGGATATCTTTATACGGGGGTGGAGGCGAAATTAATTTATTTTATAGGAGGCGAACTCATTATATATAAAAAAAATTTATATTACCGGACTAAAAATTTACACTACGAGACTAAAAATTAACACTACTAACGAAAAAAAGGAAAGACGGGGGCCCCTCTCGACCCCTAAAGAGATTCGCCTATGTCAGTCTATTATAAGCCTGATATAAACAATTAATCATCAATACCTTGTACTTCTTTAAGAGGTGACCTGTATATGTGACCTTCATGCCACATAGTAGCACTTTTACTCTTGCTACAAACAAGACCTCAATTTTATGGGGTCCAAAAATGAAATTTTTTTTTGAAACACTCGTTTATATATTATTCTTAAAAACATGGACCTTGGACTGATGATATAAACAAATAGTTCGACAAGAAACAACTTAGGATAGAAAAACTTGATTAATTGAAACAAAAGCAATTGCAAAAGAGTAGATTAAATGATAAACAAAAAACAATAAATTAAACTAAAGAGAAAAATCAATTGCAAACATAGATGAAAATCAAAACATGCTACAATAGATTAAACTAGCTAAAGAACAATTATAGATTAAAACAATTGAACACAAATCAAGATTAGGTAATAATAGTTAATAGATTAGATGATTAATTAAAAAAAGGAATTTAGAATTGATGAACCTAAAAAGTATCGTCAACAGTAAACACTCGATGGACTTTTGATGAACCAAGCTTCGTGAGTCAATCTTGATGAACCATAAACAACTAATTCAAGTACAGGAGACTGAAAGAACGATTATAGTACCGAACTACTGATGAAGGCTCGGGCGATTGAATTTTAGAAGGTTTGACATACCGATGCGCAGAGACGGCTCAACACATATTAAGACTCAAAGCGAACTATGAAATAAGGTCATTTATTGTGAGAAAAAAATAAAACATTATTTTTTATTATATATATAAAAAATCATAAAGTATAATATCTTCCCACCAACAAATTCTTTTTCTCAAAGACATTCTCCTTCATTATATGTATTTCTAATTTTTAATATAGTTATGTATTATGAGTTGTACATCATGCTTTTATATATTGTATATTTGTGTTTTCTTTATTTTTTTTACTTTTAACTCTAATAGTTTTTTTCTTTTACATTTTATCATAATATTTTTTTCACTTTCAACTTTGTTCTCATATAAATTTCAAATTTTATAAATTTTTCGTTTTTACGTTTCGATCTATAATTTTCGAGTTAACATGCCGCAACATGCGTATGTAGTTCAACGTTTTTATCTCTATCTTTCCCATTTAATGGACGCGTTTGTTTTACGTTTCAGTCTAATTTTTTCACATATTAAAACGCCGCAATGGGCGTGCATGATTCAACGATTTTACGTCTACTTTTGATTCGGTTTAAAATTTTTTCATGTATATTTCTTTTGTTTTAAGAGTTTTTCCTATGATGGTGCTCGCTAACGACGGAGTGACATTGTTGCTACTTAGCACGGTTTTACGCCCTACCACAATGCGTGAGACTTAATACTAGTTTAAAACAATTACAAGAATGCAATAAATAAACCTTCAATCACTTTGTTAGCTCCTATCATTTCTCCCTATAAACATAAATGTTGATTGGATTATCACATATAATTTCAACTTAAAATATGAATAATTTTTTTTTCAATTTTAGGGGCCCTTAAATTTTAAGGGTTTTTAGTTGTTTGTACCATAGAGACAAATATGAATAATTTTTTTTTCAATTTTAGGGGCCCTTAAATTTTAAGGGTTTTTAGTTGTTTGTACCATAGAGACAGATCTGGCTACACGATCCACCCATTAACTTCGACCTTTCTTACAATCCATATTTTTTTATACAATCCATGTCACGTAGCAGCAATTTTACTACAAGTCCACTTATTAACGACCTTTCTTATAATAAAGAACAAAAAAACTAGGAGACTCAACATGTGCTGCAAATCTGCAATCACTTTAAATCAATAGCTTAAATCTTAATAATAACACTCGCGGGAACCAACCAATCAACTAATGGACATCTTACAAACGAATTACGATATGTTAATGAAGCCTAACAAGAAAATTACCTTTCCTTGTGACTATGGCCTTCGACCAGATATCGTGCTAAAAGATCCATCTCGATGACCATCTAATTTCACCCCGTCTCGTCTGCTGCCCAGATCTTGTCATTTTCACTGAAGGAACGACCCAGATCTCGATGATCATCTATGTTCGTTCTTGCCAAAGATGGATGGAATCCTTGCAGGCCAAGAAATGCTTGATCGGAAATCATGGCGGCAACAACAAACCACCCCACTTGGCTTCGTCCGCAGGAGAGAACTAGAATTAGAGAATGTGTGGGTTAGTCATTTAAAAAATAATAATAATAAAGAAAATGAACCCAACTGGAATCTTGTTTCCTTCACATGGTTTCTAAGTATACTAGTGTCAGGTGCACATGACAAAGTGCTCATGTGAAACTTCACATTGTAGGAGACATTTGCAATGGTACAAGTGACTAATAACAATACTTTTGATGACTCTTTCAAATAATAAAAACATGTGACTAACAACAATACTTTTGATGATTCGCATCCAACTTGACCTGACTTTGACCTGATCAAGATTAATCCCTACATGCACCGCAAAAAAAAAAACCGGTTAATACAAAATCTTCAATTACACAAAATCATTGACGGATGTTAAGATCTCCATTTCTTATGTCTCTTTCACTCGACGAGACACGGTCATTTCTTTAGCATCTAACTATTTAGCAGTTCTCATTTCAACTTACCTCCAAACGGTAAACAGATAACCAGTATAAACCGTATTTAAACTCCGTATAAAAATAAAGAATTATCGGAAAAAAATGTGTATAAATCTATGGTGAAGTATGCATTTGAACATTGGCTAACATTCTTGTAAGTTTACTAAGTGTTTCACGTGCAGATACAGTGTGAGGATGATCATCACCACAAATTGAACTTCTAATAAATATAGCTTTCCTAATAAGATCATCCCCAATATCAAATTGTCCTCCTCTTAGCATCAATTTTGCCCTAATTTCAAGAACACTAGCTCTTGAAAGAGCTAAATCTTGCCACAAACTAGGGTTCAGTTGCGCGTCGGTTTGGATCGGTTTCCAACACAGTGATCTATCCAACCAATTTTCGACCGGCGTCATGAGTGCCTCGTCGGCTGCTTCGAGTAAGTTGGTGCATAACCGCAACAGCTCTAGTGCAGCAGTGCACCTTGAGAACCGAATGAAGGTTCTTATAGCGAGCGGTAAGATTACTTCTTTCACGAGAAACGGTAACTCGGAGGCTTTTGTTTCGATCACCACCGGGTCGGTCCCGAACCCGAGTAATAAGAAACATGCAGCCCAGATGTGGTTTGAGTGGTGTATGATGGTACCGCGAGTTATGATCGTGTGCACGACTGCGCGTGCGGTCCCTGGGACGCTTTGTTTTCGTGCGTACAGTTTTATCAGGTGTTTGAACTGGATGTAACCGTCTTTAGTGCAACCCCGAGCCATGTTGAACCGTAGCAAAACCGAAAACGCTTCGGTTTCGTATTTCTTGTCATATAAAGAAGAACAACCGCATGTTAAAGACCGCAAAATCTTCCTCCATAACCGAGTCCCTTGATGCTTTTCGGGAATCTGTTTAGCGGCTAGAGCCAGTAGTGTAACCGGGGTTGGACCTGGTGCGAACCAGCCACTAGCAAGGACCATTCGGGTTGCTAAACTTCTTGGACCGTCTGCATGGTCAAATATCGAGAAGCAAACCTCGAAAAGCTGCAAAAGAAACATATTTCTCCTCAAAGAACGACTCCCGCAATCTCTTCCACTTGATGGCATTCGGTTGATCGTATCCAAAAGCCGACTTGGGGTGATCGGGAGCTCAGAAAGAACCGCTCCCACAATGGCTAGCCCCAAAGGCAACCTCCCAAGCTTCTCTTCGATCGTACGCAATGCATCGGTTTCTGAACCCGAGAGAGGCCGGTTGTTTATGTTTCCTTGCAACAAAGCCATCGCCTCGACTCCCGATAAGTATGAGAGCCGTAACGGTTCCATGTTTATTAACCGAGACAGTCGTGTGGATATCAGAACATGAGTTTCACCACCAAACCGAGGAAGAAGATCAATCACATGTTTACTATCCCACCAATCTTTTTCGGATTCTAAGTTGTCTATTATTACCAAAAACGGAATGTTTCTCATGAGCTCTTTTCGGGCTCTAGCTATCGCGGACTCTTCGTGTTCTTCAAAGCTCTTCGTCCTGCATTTCTCCAAGCCCGACTCGATTCCCACATCGACTTCTAAAAACGATGATAAATTCAAGTAATTTTGTCGAATGTACCTGCTTTCACCTCCAATCCACAACACCATTTTGTACCTTTGATGAAACCTATACGCGAACTCAAGAAGTAACTCTGTTTTACCAATACCCGAGTCCCCAGATACACACGCGATCCCCTTCCCGTACACAACTTTCACAGCCCGTTTTCGCCTCCCGGGCCTCGGTTTCGGTGAAACAGCAGTTTGCATCTCAATTTCCATCTCAGATTCCTTCCAAACCACTGGCTCTTTCCCTTTTCTCCTCCTACTTCTAGCCTCAGTTTTCACCTCTCTTCTGCGCTCATCTATCGAATTACTCCTACCCCATCTATGAATCAAACTCTTTCTTTTTGGTCGCGCTTTAAGTTCAATATACTCCTGTTCACGGCCCCCGATAACATCGCCAAAAAGCATGAACTCAAGTTCGGAAAGCTCCTTCTTTCTCCCTATAAAGTTCTCATTTCGCAGGTATGGAAACTCTTCGTTTTCAACTTTTTCCCGCCATTTGGTTAATCTATCAACTACGCTTCTCCGGCCCAACCGCAATGCTAAAAGGGTCACAGCCCGAAGTACACAATCCCGCCATTTCCCATCACGGGCATCCAGTTTCCATTCATCCACACGGGTCAACCCGTTAACTGCTTCTTTCCATTCGTGTTCTAACCCACCATAAAGGAGCCATAGCTCTCCACCATGTCTCTCCCATGTCTCCCCGCGTCTCTCGACTATATCTCTAACCAGACAGTCATCTGGGCCCACATCAAAGTAAACCGGGACCAGGTTCTTCTTACTTTCAAAGAACCGTAGCTCCTCAATCGTATACGGGTTCCTGAATGATTTTCTTGTTAGTATGATAACTCCAAACGCAGAGGAGTCCATAGCTTTCTCTACAAAGTTATGTTTTCTGGTGTTTCGGCATTTTGCTCTATCTGTAACAAAGCAACTTAACCCTTGTACTTCTAACTCAGCTCGAAGCCAATTCACAAACCTTAATAATAACGGTTTCTTCCCGTGAAATCCTACATACACGTCAAAGCTTCTTAATCTTGTTGGACCGTATGAGTTTGACAGTGGCGTAAATGATGATAATGGGCTTCGGGGCACTTTCTTTGAGGTTTCTTGGTGGTCAAAAGCTTCGTGTTCATGGCAGGTGGTGTATTGCAATGGGTTGCTGGTGGAAAGGCCCGTTGAGGAGGTTATTCGCTCAAACTTTTGTCGATCAGTTGATGTACTTGCTGCAAGAACAGGACCATCTGAAATTTGAATGTAGTTTTCTTAAAAGATTTAAACTTGTAATTTAGATGATAAGAAAAAAGTTGTTATTGTAGTACCTTCAGCTGGTTGCCAAAATGATGATCTTGGAGAGAAGAATGGTGACTGATTTGCAGAGAAGAACACAGAAGATGATGATGATAAGTTTCTTAGATTTGATCCAAGTCTCGAGCTTTCGTCTCGTAGATCCATGTTTATCTAATCAATCTCTCTTGGAACAGATTGTAGTCATCTGAAATCACATTGGAAATTTTCAAGATTTTTGGTCCGAAATGCATCAGTAGAAATTTTGAGACAACTTAAGTTAGGGTGTTCATGGACTGTTCAGCGGGTTTTGATTAAAATTGTAGGCCGAACCGCTAATTACGGTTTCAGGAAATGAAAAAAAATTGGGCAGGTTGGGTAGATCAGTCAGAACACGCATTTGTAGCGGTTTGAGGCTTTGAGCAATCTTTTTCTCAAATCGTTAGTTTGTATCGAAAAATTAGAACTTATAAAAATGGTTCATTAATATATAAATAAATATTCATAAATGTATACGAAAAAAATGATAATAAAATATAAAAAGTTAAACTTGTAAGGTTTATAGGACGATTCCAAGTTCCAAACCATCTATTGAACCGTCAAATCATCAAAACCGAACTGTAAACTGTACCATATAGAACTTAAACCGCCGTACTTAATACGGGTAAATGTTCAATCAGTTTCAACGGCACCCTTACTTGCTATAATCTAACAGCAGCATTAATATATGATTGAAGAATGAAGAACTATACAACTAGAACAATATCTTTCAAATGATTTATGGGATTAAAAGGCAGGAAAATTTGAATGTCTCAAATCTTTAAACTAAACATCAACAAAAACCAAAACTACCAGTGCTGATTCACTTCTGAAATGTGTAAAATCAAATGTTCAATATACTCAATCCCAGTTCAAGAAACAAATCTGATGCAAAGATCTTGAGGGAAATAAACAACTTTGATCCCAATGGCATTACAGATCTAAATCATCCTTTGCAAACATAAAAACCTTCTAATCAACAATCTACATTATCACATTTCAGATCTGCAGAACATTAAAAGAACAAGAAAACCCTAACCTGCTGCACAGGGATGAATATCATCAAAATCACCCACAAAGATTGAATCTTTTCACACTCAAACCACACCCACCTGCTCAATTTGAATATAAACAACAAATCATGAATCCCCAAATCTTCAAGCTTGTTAATCTGACCTACAGTCAACAAGAAAGTCAACTGACAACTGTTATATAAATCAACACTCCTAAATAGAAAGATAACATGTCTGCATCAATGTAAAGTGAACTAAAAAGCATACTTTTGACATATTTGATAAAGATTTGATAAATCAACATTCACCCTTTTTGGGGTGAAAAAAGGGGGAAAGATTTGATTCAAGAACTAAGAGACAAGAACAAGAAAGAATAAATTTTTGAAGGGATTTGATTCAGACTCACCAATCAAGTTCAAGCCCTAGTTTAACTGCACCAAACCCTTGTTTGATTCAGTGTGTGGACCTATATATATACATGTATGTGTGTATCTGTATGTATATGTGTGGGAAAATGAGAATTTTAGGGCTGACAAAAGAAATGAGTGAAAAGAAAGCAGAGGATATGTATAGGAACCAAGAACAAGACGGATCTGACGAGGTTATGGGTGTTAGTGTCAAAGGTTCACACTTTTTTCAACTTGATTGTTGACATTCTTGAACACACAAAAGGGTTGCTGTTCACATTCACTGAGTGAAGTACTAAGTAATAAATATCAAACTATCGGTTTCAAGTTTCAACCAGTATATCTAAGAGTAAAAGGTATCAAATCATCAAAAAAGAAGCTTTATGTTTTGAATTGACCAGCTTGTTTCGGTTTGGATGACTATTGGTTTCATCCGTTTTCAAGTTTAAAGCGTTAACTCTTATCGTAAGGTATTAAGCCAAAAAGAATAGAAGCTTTATTAATTGAACCGACCAGTTTGGATCAGTTTGTGTCGGTTTGAGTGACTGTTGGTTTGACTGTTTATGAACAGTTGTAACTAAGTGTTGTATTTCTTATAAAATTTACCATATATAATGTCCCTTAATTTGTAAAATATTATTGTTGTAGATTATTTTGTTTATTTTTCAAGTAAAAATAATTATCAAAGTGTATATTAAAAGGGCAAATAAATTATTGTATCCATTGTATTTTTCATGATTTTATTTATATAAAATAATAATAAAAGTGTGTCTCCCATGTATGGAACTCTTTTTGGAGTTTTGTATAATCAAAATCTATATGAAAAATTGGACAATGGGTATGTGGGTGTTGTTTTTTGTGTTTGTTTTCATAATGAATGATAAATTGAAGAATATTTGGTCATTATGGGCATTCGTGAAAAGGTTGCCAATCACATCTATAACTTATAATTGTACTTGTCAATTATAATTGATTTATAACTATATCACAATGTTAGAATAGGATAAATATTATGTTTTTAATAGTAATCATTTCAAGCTCCCATTAGAGACGCACTTCACAAAATTGCCCACAAAAGTTGAAACAAATAATTGCTACTCATAAGTCATAAGACCTTCCCATTATTGACCACATTATTCAACAAATCATTAAACCCACATTCGTTGTATACCTACCAAGTTCATTAGCCACAAGGACACCATGTGATATTTTTCCACTTCCAACCACATGTTGTTTAGTTGGAAGATAGGGATTTGTGGCGATGAGGTTGAGTGTAATGACAAAACATTTAAAGTTAGAGTGATGAAACTTTAAATGAGGGCCGATGTTAAAACTCGTCTTTAACGTAAGTAGGAGTATGTTAGATGAGTGTGTGAGATGTCGTTTTAATAAATAAAAAAAAGTTGTGATTACTTGGATAATTGAGTGGCATAAAGTTTAGGAATCACGTTGTAGGCACGTCCAATTAGACTAACGGGTATGGAGTCAAAACTCTAAACATGATCTTTCTTTTCGGAATGAAGGTTACAAGAAAGTTGCAACTCGGTTCCAATTTGTTCAGGTGCTTAGACCCTTTGTACGATTGACAATTCAGTTAAACTTTTCAACTCCAGAGAACTTTAATCAACATAATCTAATAAGCAATGAAGGGAAGACGAGCATGAATTGCTTCTTTAAAACTTGAATGGAAGTACAAAAAATCGATCTCGTGTATTCAATATTATGATGATAAACAATACAATCACCATGGTCCAACTCTTTTTTCATCGAGTCACGTTGTAAAATGATGAAGTTGTATATTTAATATTGTTTAAAAGTTTTATTGATTTTTAACAATTAATTTATTTATTTTCTGAATTTTATAAATAATTAAAATATCAAATATGTAAAATAATTTATGTAATGAACTGCTGTTGTTTAAATAAACACAAAGTATTTTATAACTTAAAAGTATTTAGATATATATACACTTTCGAATTTCGATAACCATTCTAATGAATCTCCTTTTATATTGTATTTTTTATATTTACGATAGGTACTTATTTTTCATTTTTCCCCCTTTTTTTATAAGCACATATTTTTTTTTGTAAGTTTGTAAGTGCAATAACATGGTTAGGTTGGGTAACAGGTTGTTAGAAAAAAGATATAAAAATAGTTTCACGTGCTATATTTTGTTTTTATAGAGGCTAACTAGTTAGTTGTCACGGAGTGATTTCCCAACTCTCGTGTGGCACTTAGAATCCTTTTAAGTTCAGCCTTTGTGACCCAAACGAAGTAGCAATTAAAGTTACGATGCGGAAGCGTTTGCAAGCTCGTAATATAAATGACTTTGTATTGCTTACAAGGTAGTTTACAAGAGTGGGTTACAAGTGTTTACACAAGACTTGCATGATTTTTGGGTACCTACAAATGAGGACTTCATCGCCTATATATACTAGTCTCATGTATCTAGATCATTATTGATCTAGAGTTTTCTAATAATACAATATTTACATGATATTTTCATAGATCTTGGAAGGCCATTCTAGACCTTTCTTGACAACCCAACTCCTAGTTATTTGCTAGTGAATATCTTGACCATTCTTGATGATTCAAGGCTGTTTTGGATTTCCACTTGTGTTCCTTTAAGGTCCAACACGTTTTAGGATGTTCCGGAGACTTCCGGACAGCCCTATATGCCTCCGTATGTTTCCGGAAACTTCCGGAATCCAAGATACATGACTTGATTTTAGGCAGGTCGTGACATTCTCCCCCACCTAAACCCACGACGTCCTCGTCGTGTTTCTTGGGTTTCCCCCGGCTTGTTCTTGCGAGTTGCAAGACGGATAACATTTTCCCTTTGTGGCTGGTGCTTGACTCCAGCATTGCAGAGTGCACTTGATCGCCCTTGACGATGTACAAGGTGTTCAGAAAAGTTGCTGGAACGGCTTTTGCTTTTCTAAAAAAGTCCATCCCGAACACAATCTTGTAGTCGCCCAATGGTGCTATCGAGAAATCGAGCTTACCTTGCCATGTCCCGATCTTAGTCTTGACAGCCCATGACATCCCTTTGATCGGTTTTGTGTCACCATTGGCGTTTTTAAGAAATCCATCACGTGTGGAGATTCTTAAACCAAGTCTTTTAGCCTCTTCACGTGTGATAAAGTTATGACTTGCTCCGGTATCGACCAGTGCCTTTGCAAGTCGTCCATTCACTTCTATGTTCATAAACCGAAGTCCTTTTGTCTCCGTGTTCGTGATGTTGCCCTGTCTCTCTGTGGGGCGCGACTCAGCCAACTTTAACGACTTCCCTTCATGTGCCGTTAACGCATTTAGAACTTGTAGTTGCATTGCCCCAAGACGAACCTCCTTGTCTTCGTGGGATGCATCATCATTCCTCACCACCATGGCTTGTAAACTTTGTTTCATCGGGCAATCCCGAGCATTATGCGGTCCATCGCATATGAAGCAAGATTTTGGAGTGCGCTTTTCGTTGTCGTATCGTGGTGGTTTCCTTGGTTCCACCCTCCGATCATAATTGGGCTTAACTCCCCCGCCTTTCTCCTCATCACATTCCTCATTCATGGGCCTATATGTTCGTTTTTCTTTAAGATCGATCAAGCTTTCAGCTATTGCAATTGCTGAAGCAAGATCTTGAACATTTCTTCGCTCTAGTTCTATCTTGGCCCATGATTGCAGACCATCGAGGAAGTAGAAGAGGGAGTCTTTATTCGATAAGTCCGGGATCTCAAGCACAAGTGTTGTAAACTCTTTGACATAGTCCTTGATGGTCCCGGTTTGTTTGAGCTTACGAAGTCGACTTCTCGCTTCGTGTTCAGCATTTACCGGATAAAATTGTCGTTTGAGTTCTTGAACAAATTCAGCCCAAGTTTTGATTGTACACGTACCTCGTTCGAAATCCACGCTTCGACGTCTCCACCACAGCGCTGCGTCTTTGATCATCAGCTTTACTTCATCTCGAAGTAATTCCATAGCAGCCTTGAGTCCTTCTCGGAGCTCATTTAAGTCTTCTTCTAATGCGTCTAATCTTTGGAGACACAGGTCAACTTGTGAACCCACTTCAACAAGGCCTGTCTCCATGTCATTAACTCGTTTTTCCAAGGTACGGTCCTTGGACATACCTCGTTCTTTCTTTGGTCCCTTTTGGGATTCATCTCGACCATGCTTATCTTCGGCAACTGCAAGTTTGCTTGCTTCGGTTTCCATCCCAAATGAACCGATATGGCTCTGATACCACTTGTCACGGAGTGATTTCCCAACTCTCGTGTGGCACTTAGAATCCTTCTAAGTTCAGCCTTTGTGACCCAAACGAAGTAGCAATCAAAGTTACGATACGAAAGCGTTTGCAAGCTCGTAATATAAATGACTTTGTATTGCTTACAAGGTAGTTTACAAGAGTAGGTTACAAGTGTTTACACAAGACTTGTATGGTTTTTGGGTACCTACAAATGAGAACTTCATCACCTATTTATACTAGTCTCATGTATCTAGATCATTCTTGATCTAGAGTTTTCTAATAATACAATATTTACATGATATTTTTATAGATCTTGGAAGGCCATTCTAGACCTTTCTTGACAACCCAACTCCTAGATATTTCCTAGTGAATATCTTGACCATTCTTGATGATTCAAGGCTGTTTTGGATTCCCACTTGTGTTCCTTCAAGGTCCAACACGTTTTAGGCTGTTTAGGAGACTTCCGGACAGCCCTATATGCCTCCGTATGTTTCCGGAAACTTCCGGAATCCGAGATACATGACTTGATTTTAGGCAGGTCGTGACATAGTGGTGACATCGGGCAAAGTGGGTGGATGCAACAATGGCAGTGATGATAACATTGTGGGGAAAGCGGTGATGGGGGTGGTTACAATGGTGGTGGCGGTATAGCTGGCGACTACAGTGTTGGCGCTATAGCTGGTGACTACGGTGGTGGCAAGAATGAGGGATATCTCGTGCAAGTGACGTGATAGTGGAGGTGGATGCGAAGGTAGTAGTGGAGGTGGCGGCAACGTCAAAGGTAGTGGTGACAATGATGTCTGCAGTGACAGTTGTGGCAGCAACGATCTATGTGGCGGTTGTGGTGTCGAAGGCAACCAATTAGTGGTGGAAACAAATAATGGTGGTGGATGATGCAAGTTTATTGACCAACTTATAAGAAAGTTTTTGTCCTAAAGGAGACGGTAAAGTGGCAAAATATCCTCGACCAGCTAAATGGTTTGGATTTGAGTCTGACAGTGCCATAAACAGTGTTCGAATTGACATTTAATGTTAAATAAAAGTAAGTTTTAATGAAAGTGACCACTTTTAACATATTATAAAATTCAAATAGACGAAACTAATTTAACAATAAAAATTTTCATATGAAGAATTTATTTACTTAAAAAATGAATCATGATCACCATATGCACACTTTTAGATTAAAGGTGCTAATTTACATTTTAGCATTGTCGGACAAGTTTAGCTACTAATATCTAAAAACCAGCGAATTATTAATTTGGAAGAATATCTTATTATAGTAATCATTTCTTCGTTTTTCTAATGCTTTGATGTTAGATTTTAAGATGATTTTATATGTGTTCCTGTAAAATTGTATAATATCATACCCTATTAAATTGTTAAGATCTTCTCTCGGATAGCTCTTCAATTCCTAATAAATGTAATAAGATCTTAGATTGGATGTTTGCTTCCTTGTAAAACTGATGCAAGATATTAAGGTGTCTTTATTTAACCAAAGTTTGCTTTTATGTTTGTTAACTGATTCATTTTTTTGAAAGTTTGTTGAGGGTTACCACATTTGAGACTTTGTTGGTTTTGATTTTTGTTGTGGTTGATTCAATTTGTGTATCGGTTGGTGATGTCGATGATGTTTTGATTGGGGAATTTGTGGGAGAGAAGCTAGGTGACAACCTTACTAATAGAAAAGGGGCCAGGGGGTGCTTTGTGTACAAGTCATTACTGCAGATTCTTTTTCATAAGCGCCTTTGGTTCTAATCGGTTTTTGATTCAAGCTCTCTTTGCCCTTTTCTGATCAATGTTATCATCAAGTATCACTGCCAAATTCGTAATTGCGGGTGATGGTTGGTATGTTAGACGAAATGGTGGTGGTTGACTGCTGCTAAGAAGAATAAGCACATGCAGTCATCGATAGGTTCGTAATTAGGGATGATATCAAAAGATTTCTGTCGATTGTGTGTTTAATAAGTTTTGATTTCGTTGTTGCAGCTTTAGGTTGAAGGCATGTTTATGTATTCTCTCATGTTAGGGGTCCATGATGTCCTATAGGAGACTATTTGTGATGAAATATTTGGTGTAAGTTTTTTTTTTTTTTTTTTCTGAAAATGACGTGGGTAACGAGGTTAGATTGTGTGGGTCGGTGGCACTTCATCGGGCCCTTGGTGAGGTCACTTTTGTTAATCGTTCAGGTTCATCTTTCTATTCAACTTATTGATTTTAAAATAAGATTCTTGATTTGGAGCCATGAACCGGTTTCATTATTTTCGTGTTGATTTTGAAAGATTTTATTTTGTTTTTGATTTTATTCTTACGTTTGGAATACTATCGACTGTTTGTAATAATCAAGGGTGGGTTAAACTGGCATTACCTAAGTTGGTTGATTCAAAGAAGAAATTAAATGGAATGAGTTGCAAAATTTGAATCATTAGATTTGAGCACCTCATAAAAATTATGCAATTGTAACAGATTTGAAAATTTTTGAATTTGCTAAACATAAAACTCACAGGTGTCGGGAAAGAAGTTACCTTCATAAACTGTCTTGAATCATTAAAAAAATGATTGTTGATTAATTATATATTAAATTACCAGCGGTGAGTGTAACCGCTGGTAGAAATGATATTGACCATTAAAATTTCCTGAAACATAATCCTAGCCGTTTAAATTAGGCAGTTATGATGGTTACAGGACGGTTTTCAGTAGTTTCTAAGAACAGTTAGGTTATGAGAAGTTAATCGACGGTTTCTTCCTTCTTTTGCTCTCACGTTCGCTGGTAACCTCCATGGCTGCTATTATATATACGGAAACATCATAAGCCTTTCTTTAGTTTCTTTAAATCGGCTGTTGAGTGAAACCAAGTAGATGTCGATGGAGCAAGCCCAGAGGTTCATGTTCTTCACCGAACATCCATCACTCTGACTTCACCGTGTTCCCGTCTCTAGATGTCCAATTACGGCATTAAATCGTCATCCAAGGTATACTTTCAAATAGAGTTTGGTTGGTCATCCCATTTTACCTTATTATTCCTATATGATTATGGTAATTATACACATTTCCACAATTCATTTGTTTAATCTCTTAATTAGGTTTCAACGGTTGGAATCTGTTCTGATGCGAGGTTCTAATTCACTTTTGAGTGAGATTCCACCACCAATGTGGAGTATCAAACGATTAGATTTTTGGTTAATTTTGTATCATCATTTGCCTATTAATGGAATTTGTTGTTATTGATGATGATTTACAGTCTATCGGTGATAAAATCGAGATATTCAAAGTTCTGTATTGCCTGATCTGCCATTCTGATCTTCACTCCTTCAAGAACGAATGGCGCATGACTACTTATCCCGTGGTTCTTGGGTATGTTTTAATAGATTTCTCTTGATTAGGATTTCCCTCAACTGATCTTGTAAATATCCATTTGCCATGTTTGTAAGTTTGCAACAATTTTCATTTTGAATTTCATCTTTGTCGTTGCTTGAGAAAAACTTCTAATTTTGACTAATTTTGTTAGTATGGCAATTTGATTGTATTCTTCAATCAACCCCGTGAATCCTCATTATGCTTGGTTGATTGATCTCATCATTTTTTGCATCATTCTATTTTAATATATTATCTTCATGATTCAGTGGCATCCCGTTTATGTTTTGTGTGCAATTATCCCTTAATTTATAAATGAAAAACTTTTATTGTCTTCTTCAGTTTATTTTTATATTGTGCTAACAAGAAAATCATTCAGGAACCCGTATAACTTGAATAACTTTTATTGTGTTCTTCAGTTTATTTTTATATTGTATTTGCTAAAGAATTAATGTTCTAGACATTTAATATTTGAATTATTGACATATATGCCAACTCAATATTGTTTTTGCATATAGGTATGCCATGACAATGAAGAGGGCTGCAAGATAAGTACAAACTACAAGTTGGATTCTGTCCCCGTAGCACTTGTAATTGACCCCATCATGAAGTGCGTTTATGGAAAGGGATGATCCAACCCCAAAGTCAATAGGAGGTGCACTAAATAGCTATTCAGTTGTTAATCATATATAGAAACATAAGTATCATAATTTTTAAGTAACTATATATCTCAACATGAATTTACAAAGTTCTAATTAAAGCATCCCTTATGCTACAATATTGAATCACTAATGTGCAAAATTCTCTCAAATACAGGATGTGTTACAATCTATGGATAGTATACCGGAAGGATCATCATTTTAGCTTGTCTCACAAACATCTAAAAGAAAGCTCTCACAATCCAAGGCTCAACGATTGTGTTCCTTTCCTTTTATATATTTATTTTGATAGTTTTGGTTTATTTTTTGTACATAATTTATGAGGCCTTGTGAGTGCATATAAAATAAATGAAGATGATGATGCAATGAAGCAGGCCCAAGCATTATCAGTGGTAACAATGAAAGATTTTAAAGAGGTCACAAAAGAAAAAACATAATTATCCATCTTTGCTCAAAGACCCCACCCAGAGGTAATAAAAGGTTGCTTTGTAGAGTTAATTTGAATTAAAAAATCCAACAATATTAGATGTAGACTTTAAGAATAAAATGAGTTTCTATTAGCATCGGATATGTCATATGTACTTTTTTATGAAAACAATTTAATGAATATATTAGCTTAGCATTGCAGGGAGAAGACAACATGCATAGTATACTTCACGAGAAAACCTAAGAAATCAAAAATGCTATGTTGAGGTCAAGCATATGATTTTGTAACGTGAATTAATAATTTGGTTCATTTAATCTTAAACAAATAGTGTTTTGTTTAGAATGTAAAGAAAAATAGTGATGCCATTACGATATTAAAATACCCGGCCACCGGACGGATATAAAACTAGTTGTTGAAGACCATTGATGTTGTAGGAGGAAAACCATTAAGCCAGAGATCGGTTACACCAACTATTTCTGTCGCCACCCACCCATGAAAGCAAATCCATAAAGATTTTTTATCTGCCATAACCCATGGTCTTTCACCATTTGAAAGTCAAAGTATGCTCTTTATACATTGGTCTAGGAATTTTAATTCAAGAGTAATCAGTACACTTTTGGAGCTATACGAAATTTAGTTCCAACTCAATCCACATAAACACTAACGAAAAGAAATTCACATCCATTGGGTGACACTTTTATTTGCTGATGTCGATGATGATGGACGTGCGTTAATCTAATGTCTTTCGTTTTGGTTGTTTCGAGGCTGTGATGATACCTCAAAACTGGTTTCGGTTGCTCTGGCTTGACAGCTGTTTTTGGTGTGCAACCGCAACCGGAATCGGTTTTGAGCCGTGTTTTGACGAATACATTGTCTCCTGTCCTAGAAGGCGATTACTGGTGTGATGTTGTTCGGTGTAATTATTAAGTTATGGCTATGAAGATGGAAACACAATATTCAAAATATGCGTGTTTCTCTAAGCCTTGGTTTTCCTCGTCTTTCAGGCGCCCTTTTGGATACAAACTCTATAATATTATAAACCAAATGAAATGAATAGGAGAGTTTGATTTCTTCAACTTTGATCACAATAATTTTTAATATTTCTGTTTTTAATCATGTTCCATGGTTTCTTCAACATTGGCCACAAGACTTTTTAATATTTTTGTATTTATTTAGAAACTAAATGATCAGTTATTTTTGTCTTTTATTGTATTTGTTATTGGTTGGGAAAATCCATTTATTGTTTGGGACAGCGGGTCGAGTCAAATATAAAATGTTCGTTTGACGGTATAAATATGCCTCGACGTAAATATACGTGTCGGGTCAAATATAATACGTTTCATTCGACGGTATGTACGTTGCAACTTAAATTTAATTCAGAAACATGTTGGGTCAAATATAATACGTTTCATTCGACGGTATAAATACATTTCGATGTAAAGTTAGTTAAAAAACGAGTCGAGTGCGGATTGTAATATATACTTTATCACATCACATACGACGCCACTGCATGTGCGTTTTTCATGTATGTTTTGGGTTGGTCTACGTTTTGTCATAACTTTGTTTGAAAAAGAGTCGGGTAAAATATAATACGTTTTCATTCAATGGTATATATTCGAATTACTCTACATTTCAACGTAACTTTAGTTTGGAAACGAGTTGAACGATTGTAGTATATACTCTATCACACCGTGTATGATGTCGCATCAAAACACGACGGGTAAGAAACTAGTTAAATTAGATTTATAACAAAAAATGTAATTATCATGGTTTGACTGATGTTTTTTTCTTTTTTCTTTTTTTCATTGCAACTTGAAATTTTTGGTATCTTGTCAGATTGTTACATTAACGTAGCAGCATAAAATAGATTAGGCGTTATAAAAAATATATATAATAGCTTTGATTATTTTCAAACTATATTTTAACTTATAACCTATACTTATGCAATATTATGATTTTATTTAATTATTTTCAGTAACAAAACTAAGAAGAAAACTCACATAAGAACGAATAGATAAGTCCTATTAGATAGCGAAATCATCTTCTTTTTCTTTAACAGACGTGTCATCAAGTTTCAAAAGTATTTTAATTTAGTCACTCATACATATTTTTCTCAAATTGGACCGCTAAACGATCAAATCGAGTTATTATCGAATTTTCTTATGTCAAGAAAGTAACGGGGGAGAAGACGTTGGGGTCAGAATTCTCAATATATGAATTATATTAAAAATAAAAAAAACATGTTAATTATGAAAAAAATAAAAAAATATTTTCTAATTGAAACAAAAAGTATAACATGCTAAAAAACATGTTAATTAAGTTTTTTAATTTATATAAAATATAAAAACTAAATGACCTAATTGAAACACTTTTAAAACTTGAATTATCTAATTGGAACACTTTTTAAAATTGGTTAATATATATTTTACAAAGTTACTCCTTAAATATATCATGGCTTATGCTTGTCAAGTGACATTTAAGGTGCTATAGTTAGAAACTATGAAAAATATAATTCAAACTTAAAACATCTCTTAAATAAAAATAATGTACATAAAGTCACATCATTCCTGAAATGTTAAAAATATTTAGAACTAAGTTTGGCCAAAATAGGCGGATTAATCTTAATATTATTTCCTAAAAGATATACGGCACATTTCTTATTTTATAGTTGTATAGTTTTTCGTTTCGGAAAAGAAAATACATGATATTATTTTATATTTTATACTTTGTATTTTTTATATCTATTTTTTTACAAATTCAATGTAAGCAACTAAAGAAGCTCTGAAAGTAAGCCATGTGATGGGATTCCACTTTATCCTCTTTCTATGTTTATACTTTATATCGGGGCTATGAAGAAGATGATTACGAGCGAACCAGACAGCGCCGATGACACATCCTACGACAACAATGTAAGATGACTTGACTATCGGCAATGCTTTAGCGGCTCACTTAGAGGTATGGTGACCACCACACATCTTTTTTTCCTCAAATTTTACATATGTTATCAACCTGTTAATCTCTAATTCGACACTTCTCTTTCTTTATGTTTTTGTTGTTATCGTTCTCCATTTTGTGTTTAATTCTGTTTTGTAGCTCAGGTTCAAGGGTGGATATTCTCTAAGAAATCATCCTGTTGTTAGTTTTGTTCAATAATCAAATTTACATTGTTAGCAACCGTATGTGGATTCATGTATTGATTTTTGTTCTAATGGATGGAAAAAGAATACCCGATATGAACTGAATTGAAGAAGACAATTTGTTCTTTAAAGGGCTAGGTGGTAGGTTCGAACCCGTTAAAAAAAAGCCATTGTCTTGGCCAAATAAGCTTCCATTGATTAAACTGCATCAATCCATTACTCTTTTCTTGGTTGTGAGTATTCAAATAAAATTAATCATATTGTATGTTGCTTCTGTAATAACCGTGTGGCTTCAACTGGTACTATACTTTTTGTATTTGTATTAAGGGTGTGCAAGAAACCGAAATAACCGAACCGCAACTGGAATAACCAACGTAACCGAACCGAAAAAATCAAAACCAATAAGAAACTATGGTTAGGTTTTGTGATTCTTTAAAAACCGATTTTTTCGGTTCGGTTTTGGTTTTGCTTGTAACATAAACCGAAAAAACCGAACCGAACCCATAAAACCAAACTTGTAAAATTAGAGGTGTATTCATATACTTGTAAACATGAATAGCTAATATATTACTTATTTAACTTATACTATCTAAAATAATTAGATATTTAGGTTACTAAAATAATCTTTAAACTTTTTTGTTTGGTAGATTAAATTGTTTTATTGAATATTTTTGTTATTGTATTTTATTAATTGTAATTAATCTTATATTAAAAAATTTATAAGAATATATGAATTATGTTTAAAGATCATGATGTAAGCCCAAAGTTTTAGCTTAAATTGGTTACTTTAAACCAATTTAAAAAAAAAAAAACTTGAAGCCAAAAAAAAAAATCGAAAAAACCGAAACCAAAGTGAAAACCGAAAACTGAAAACCGAAAAAAACCGAAACCGAATGGTTTTAAAAACCTAGAAACCGAAATATCGGTTTTTGGTTTTGGTTTTAGGCTAAAACAGAACCAAACCGACCATACACACCCCTAATTTGTATATGGTTGTTTGTTATTTGATTGTTTATGGCATTAGGTTTGGCGGTAAGGGCTCTGCTATCCTGTTCTCATGTCGCCAGTTCAAGTCTCGGCATATGCTTTTGCTTGTATGATGCGGTGTTGGTTTGGTTATAAAGGTGCTCTCTCCTTGACTTACCTTGCAGCGTACATTGTAACGGGTCAATTTAGATAAATAGAACCTCCTTATGTTATATTTAATTGAGTATTAGAATGGACCCACATCCTACATTGTAACGGGCCATTTTAGATAAAAAAAAAACAGTGATACAATTGTTGGATCTCATGCGGTTTTTTCATTTACTCATTTTTTTCTTTATGTGAGTGTAACTTGAAGGATGTTGAAATCAATATAGAACACGTTTGATTGAAATGTGGCTTTGAAATATTCAATGGAGGATTCAATTATATATTATTCTAGATGACATCTACTCTCTGTCTTCTTGTAAGGCTCTGTTTCCGGGACGCTTACAGTTGAACAATCATAGTATAAAATATTTAAGACGGATCATTTTGTAGCGGAAATATATCTTTTCATTAATAATTAAAAATCGTGTCAAAACATCGTATCGTTTTGTTTACATCTTAAAAGTTGTATCAATACAATAACTATCCCAGAAATTATGGATGTCAGACTTGAACTTCCTCCGGTAGCTTATGCATCCATGCCTGCCCTCCTCAGCATCAACCATTACTTGCCAACTATTATGTATACAAAGAATTGCACAAGAATTGTAAGTTAGGTTTTTGTCTGACATCAAAGAATTGCACAAGAATTGTAAGTTAGTAAGTATCAAACCTTAAATATAATTTGGGTGATTCCTTAGGTGCCTAAAGAATTGCACAAGAATTGTAAGTTAGTAAGTATCAAACCTTAAATATAATATGGGTGATTCCTTAGGTGCCTATTTGCTCTGATTGTTTAGTGTTATGTTTGGTTACTAACAAGGATTGAAATCAACACTTCCAGATAGGACTGCATTTGATTGTAATTTAGTTCATTGCTTAGGGACTCATTTGTTTTTATTGTTTATTATTCAACAAACACCTTAGAAGGAGATCTTTTATTGCTACAACACACCACATTGTTACATTATATGATTTACCGCATAATTTATATGGGCATGAGCGGTGGTGGTAAACCTTATATTGCTAGAGCACACCACATGGTTACATTATATGATTTACCGCATAATTTATATGGGCATGAGCAGTGGTGGTAAACCTTAGACTTTCCGCATGTTCTAAATTACCTTTTGTAAACGAACATGACAACTAGAAAATCCAAAATCTACATTATGGATATTAGACAACCAAAAACGGCCTCTAATGGTGTCTCCGAACAAAAACAACCAACGTACCGAAAGACGTCACGCATTTCGCGCAACGTGCGAGCTGGTATCTCGCTAGTTCATATTATAAGAGTTAGTTTTATCACCCGCGTGTTACAGTTAGAACGTACATTGACATTAACTTGATTACATACACATGAGAAAGACTTGCATTGAAACGTTATTATAAACCCACATCTTGAAGATGGACAATTGACAATATACATGACTCTATACAAAGAGAAGTGTAACCTGGACATGCTTTTATAACATTTGAAAATTCATATAAGAAACGAAACCATCACAAAGATGTGTGTTACAGCAAGACCGTTGATATAAATATAACTTTATATTAGAAAATTGTAATCTTGACATGCGTTCATAAATTAGAAACTTTATATAAGAAGCAAACGTCACAAATGCGTACGTTATGGCGAGACCGTAGATTATACTCGTAGCTTTATATAAAAATTCAAAACCATTAAAAAGTTTTAGACGAAATATTCAAGTAAAACATCTTTAATAAAACGTTAAAAAAGTACAGACGTAAGTAAATAACTTTACATAAGACAACAAAAAAACTTTGGAAGAAATAATTTGGCTTAGAAAGAATCGAACCGAGGTGAAAGGCGGCTTACCAAAGAGTCAAACCCACATGCTTGATTTAAATGGAGCTACAATTATTTGATCAGAAGAAATAATGGTTAAAAAACATGTGTCATGTCCGTGGAAAAATCCACAGACATTGATAAATAAGTGTGTGTATATAATTAGTTTCACAGACGGTTAACGTGTTTTACAAAAAATCATAGGTTTTAATATTAACTATTTTAGGTAAACAACTATGTGACTTTAACTTTAAAATTTATAACACTCTATAGTATTAGAGTTAACCTCTTTCAACTTTAGATAGAATATCTCTCACGTGTCAAATACGTAAAAACATTATTGTCAAATTCTAAATAAAATCTGAGTTAATTACATAGATGTTCTATGTTTGTGCAAAGTAACATGTTTAGAAATCAACTTTCAATTTTATAACAAGTTTAGGTTAAGAAACATTAAATTTAATGTCTAGCTGAGGAGCATCAGTCATTTTAGATACAAGGGATCATTTACGTAATTAACTTCGCTTGTTTTGTTAAAAATTGTTTTAGTAACTTCTTAACTCAAACAATTCTTAACTATTTACCTTTTATATTTCCTAACAACAGTTCGACAGACACACAAGCTTGATACTCTAACGACACATGACCTCGACACTTCAGCAACCACTTTTTTGTTTGATACTTCGGCGACCTCACCTTAAATATATGTTAGTGTTAGTACTAAAGCTTGTTATAAAATTAAAGTTAATACTCAAACCCGTTATTATCTTTGATTAATACCTAAGCATGTTACTTTCCTAAATCACAAGGACCATCTGTGTATTGAACTCAGATGTTATTTATGCCCTCACACGCTTGACACGTGAGGGGATATTCTGTCAAAAGTTAATATACGTTAGCCCTAATACCTCTTGATATTACAAGTTTTTAAATTCCAAATCTTATAGCTGTGAAATAAGTTAATACAAAACCTGTGATTTTGTTAAACCAAAGGACTATTTGAGTAATTTATTCTATTTATAAGTGTATTACAAGGGTGGGTTGGGTAATTGTAATCTTATTTAGAATTAAAGTGGTTAATCTCAGGTCAAGAGTTCAAGACTCAACTATAACAGACTAATATAAACTAATTGTATAGTAACATCTAATTGTTAGATATATATGTGTGTGTATATATATATGTATATATATGTATATATATATGTATATATATATATATATATATAATTATTTAACTTAGAATAAATTATATATTTTTGTAACAATCCTTTTATTATCACGTGAATCATAAACCCGTGTATTACAAGCTTTTGTAACTAATTGTATAGTAACATCTAATTGTTAGATATATGTGTAATACATGGGTTTATTAAAAAACGTACTTGACACATTCCTAGGCCTTCTAAATTTGTTTTTTCCGCCACTGTCTCCTCTTAAATAATTACCTAAATTAAGAAATATTAAATAATTTTAATTATATTTTAGATTAATTAATTCATAAATTAAGAAAGATGTCTTTTTACTAATGTTATTTCTAGAAAATAATTTTTTATAAAATAAGAACTTTTCTAAAATATCTAACTTTTTTAAAATATAAAGTATTTTAAGATTAGTGTTTTTAAAAAGTAAAATTTTATATAAACTAAAAATAATTAAAATTAAGAGTTATAATAAAATTATTTAAAAAATTACATTTTTAATACGGTTTGTTTTAAAAAATGTTTAACTTTTTTTTGAAAAAAAGTTTAAAAGTTGATATCATTATTTTATACTTATAGTTATTACTCATACGTTATTTAATCATATCTTATTTTAGAATATTATTTTATACTTCATAAATTTTAATTATATTTAATATTTTATTTTTTCAACCCGTATAATACACGGGTTTACTAAAGTTAATCTATATATAATACTAAAGGAACTTAGGGGGACACTTGATACATTCCTAGTCCCCCTAAATTTGCTTTTCACGCCTATCTCTCATCTTAAATAATTATCTAAATTAAGAAATATTAAATAATTTTAACTATTTTTTAAGTTTTTTAATAACTTAAGAAAAATGCCTTTTTATTAATGTTATTTCTAGAAAACACATTTTTATAAAATAAGAATTTTTCTAAAACATCTAACTTTTTAAAAATATAAAATATTTTAAAATTGGTGTTTTAAAAAGTAAATTTTTATATAAACTAAAAATAATTAAAATTTGGAGTTATAATAAAAAATTTAGAAAATTACATTTTTAATACGGTTTGTTTTGAAAAAAAATGTTTAACTTTTTTTTGGAAAAAAGTTTAAAAGTCGATATCATTATCTTATTACTTATAGTTATTACTTATACGTAATTTTAATCATATTTTATTTTAGAATATCATATTATACTTCATAAATTTTCATTATATTTAATATTTTATTTTTTCAACCCGTATAATACACGGGTTTACTAAAGTTAATATTAAATAAACAATAATCAACAACTAGTCAGAGATATTATGAACATTCATAGTCCGATCCAATCCGATTCATTACAATATCCCTATATCTGATTACATGGTCAAAATAATTCGAAATTAATCTCATTATCGCACTCAACTTTTCAGTGGATATTATTAAAATATTAATTTCTTTATACTAATATCCTCACACCCAATCAATATCTAACTCACGATTTGACCTGTCAAAAGGATTCCTTTGAAGTTTAAAAGAAGCCAACTTTCTTTGGTTGTATATTTCGTTATGACAATAAAAAAAAGTTAAAGTCAATCTCTGTCAAGAGTCGGCTTGTACTTAAAAGAGCCTATTTTTACGCATGGTCAGCTTTATGTCGTCTTGTCACAAGTTAATAGTAAATGTGAATTGAAACTCTTAGCTTTAGATAATGAGAGAAAATCTACTAATGTTACTACAAATGTAGTTTACAAGGATTAGGCTTATTTGTGACCTTATAATCGAAAGTTGTTATTTCTTATTTAATATATAACACACTTGGTTTTATTTATATTTGTTATTTAATATTTAACTTTCCTATTTCCGTGTAATACACGGATAACTAAAGCTAGTAAATTATATATTTTTGTAACAATCCTTTTATTATCACGTGAATCATAACTATATCTTTTTTTAAATAACTATATTTATAAAAGCTTTTGTAGATGATTATCGCGCATTAATAGAAGAACAAAAAAAAAAGACTTTTAAAAATAATTTTAAAACCAATGGTTCTTAGCATCAATTGCTTGAGATGAAATACCCAAAACTTAATTAAAATATAAAAGAGATTTTGGATTCAAGTTTCAACTATGATTAAAAAAATGTTTCAGGTTGAGTCATGGGTTTTCTCTCACATATGGTGAATTTTCTCATGAGGGTGGCCTTGGGTGGCCTACTCCAGTAATGAAGACATCGAGTGGACCAGTGTTCCGTTAGTGATGCAATAACCCCGTTCAAAAGAAATGCAAAAGTCTTAACCATATCTAATAAAATATAGACTTAATTACGTAAATGGTCCCTGTGGTTTATTTAAACTAATATGTTTGGGTACTAAGAGTTTCAAGTAACATGTTTGGGTATGGTGCTTTTAATTTTATTACGAATTAAGATATTAAGACTAATAGACGTTAACTTCTCTATTAAATCTAAGGGCATTTTTGTCTTTTCACTTTATAAGGACTATAATTGTAACTTAACAAAACAGTTTGTGTCATTTAATATACATAAAGGACTATTTGTGTAATTTAATATAATATATATACACACACACATTAGATTTCAGAATAATTTCCCTACCTCCACCACCATTAGTCCCCCTTGTCGGCCACCACCCCGTCACATTGTCCTCTCCACCACCATCGTCGTTTGCTCCTGAAATAAAAGGAAAATAACACCATTAACACCATCTTCATCTTCATCTTCATCACTACTGATCACTAACCATGCAATAAGCCACAACCACCACTACCTTCAACCAATGAACTATCTCCACCTCCTAAATTATACAAAACCCACATCAACTGCATCATCATCGTCGTCGTAACATCATCACTGCCATCTCATCGTCATTATCATCGAATCATCATCACCATCTCACCATCTACCGCCACTTCATTTCCATCGAACCACCACTACTGCCTATAAGCCCTAAATTAATAATCCCCAATTAGGTAACGCTTGATTTGGGTTTTAGGGTTTTGAGAAAAAGCTTTACGTAGGATTCTGAGAAGAAGATTGTGACAGAGATTATGATGGTTGGGCTCACATATGGTGTGTTTTCTCAATCGCTATCGGTAGTGCCCACAACTGTTAGTATGGTTGTCGTTAGAGTGTCAGACGAAAGAGAAGAAGAATCCTCAAGAATAGCCAAAGTTCACCTTTTTTGCTTAGAATGCGAATTAGGGTTTCAAGAATTTATTACCCTTATGAAATATGGTCAAAATCCGGAGAAATACGTCAAATTGATCCATCGACGTAAGCTATGCCCTTGTGGACGTGACTTACATCCTCCCCTATGATGTACATAGTTAGTCTCTGCCTTATGTCTCAAAAATATCCTTTTTTAGAAAAGACGTAGCTTACTACCTGATCGATGTCGAAGTACCAATCTAATAAGATGTAAAATGTGTGTTCCTATTCACCTTAAACTAGTTAAGGTAAGTAGGGTTGTCGATTTTCGTGGAATTAATGACAGTGTATTGTACTTTGATTTATAAGAACTTGATTGAAGTATTAAATTATTAACTATTACCTTTTGGCTGTAAAAATTAGATTTTGGAATGATTAAGAACTAACTAAGAAAACAATTTGGAAATAATGAAAATTGATTCCAAGACAATTATGTAAGAAATCCACCCCAGAATTTAGGTTTGGTTTTTGGTAATTATTTAGTCCAACTTGATAGAAAACCCTTAACGGGGATTGTATGTGCGCAATGGTTAAGTGATATAGATAACCAAGACTTAATGGGTCTTAGTACACAATACCAATTGAATCAACAACCAAAACTTTGCAACCATACAACTCACGCTGAATTATATGACATTCAAATCAAGATTAACTAAAACAATTGTTTAAACTATCAAAACACAAGTTAAACTTAATAAAAGAACTTAACGGATTATAAAGTTTAATCCCAACACAAGTTAAACACGGACAAAACCTTAATAACACAAAACCTATTACCCGAGGTAGATCACGAGATTAGCCTTGCATCTTCGCGAATTCGAAAACATAATCGGATTGGAACATGTTTTGATGGATTTGAATGAGTTAGAGAAGTGGAAGAATCCTCAATAGTGGCCAAAGTTCGTTCCTTTTTTCCCCCTATGCGAATTATGGTTTTTAGAAATTATAACCCTCCTTAAATATGGTCAAAATCTAGAGAATTACGTCAAATCTGACCATACGATGTAATTTACGTCCTTAGGGACGTAAATTACATCCTCCCTAATGATAGACGTCGTTGGCCTTTGTCCCAAAAAATATCATTTTTTAGAAAGGACGTAGCTTACTTTCTTTAGGACGTAAGTTACGTCATATGCTCATTTTACACCAATTTCTTCATTTTCTTCATCCCTTTTCATCCATATATCATCCAATCTTCGTACAACCTTTGAATATATCATTTAAGCTTTCCACACCTACAATTCAAACATAAAAAAAGTGATTACGCTAGATAGAAAAATCAACTTAAAGACATACATTTAAACACTTAAAACACATACAAAACATGAACGCATCACTACCTTTTAGGACGTAAGTTACATCGTATGCTTATTTTGCTCCAATTTCTTCATTTTCTTCATCTCTTTTCATCCGTAGATCATATAATATTCGTGCAACCTTTGAATAACATCATATAATTAAGTTTTCCACACCTACAATTCAAACATAAAACAAAGTGATTGCACTTGATAGAAAATCAAGTTAAAATCATACATTTAAACACTTGAAACACGTACAAAACATAAACATATCAGTGGCCAATAGTGTGAGATGATTGGCTAAAGTTTGAAACAAACCGTGTGATAAAAACCAAGGACGAATCTATTGAGAGACAATATGACACGGTCTGTGTGATAAGCAAGTGCGTTTGATTTTTTAGGGAGCAAGTGTGTTTTCATCAGGACTAAATAATACCTCAAGAAAAAAAAGAAAGAAAGACTTAGGGTTGTTATGTGAGAAATATAGGAACAACCCTTTTTGCTGGTGCATAAATAAAAAAACAACAAAGGTAGACAATTATTAAGGGCACACACCAACTGAGATTAGAAAAAAAAGGTAATAAATAACACTTAAATCATAGTTTTATTTCTTTGAGAAAGAACTTGTGGTTGACTCAACATAAATCAAGAGATATTTAGTAATTTTTGGCACGTAATTGAAAATAAATGGAGAAAGTAAGTGATTTGCTTGGAATGCTTTGTGTGACACTATAAAAAGCGAAGAAAAAAGTTACGAGCACAAAGATCATGATTGTGATTAGCATGCTTTGTGACACTATGAGAAAAGAATGAAGAAGTTATGAGCATGAAGATTATGATCGTGATCATCATAATGAAGATGGGGTTGTCAAGATCAAGCGAGTTGATAGAAGACAACGGTCTACATGACCAAGGAGTGGGTCGAAAGGAAAATGTAGATAAACGGGCCAAGAATAGCGGTGGACCAAAGATGGGGCTTGACGAGAATTCAAGATCTATGTGACACAAATCAAGATCAAGAGTGAGAACGACAAATATAATCTTAGATATGTGCATAAGTGAAATATAAGTATAACTAGGAGATTTGATGATCAAGTCTTCTATAGTATAAATAAGATCATTGTACTGAGTTTTATATATGCTATTTTTTCTAATAATAATAAAAAGAGTTGTTGGGTGTTTTCCATAAAATATCAAGTTGTTTATGTGCGTGATACATGATTCAACGTAGGCTAACAAATAACCATGACCATGAGTTAGGCGATGTTTGGTAACTTCTTAATAATTTCATTAAGAGGCTATATCTGAATCGATAAGAGACTGAAGTGTTTGTTTTAGAAAAACACAACCGCTTAATCAATTCATTCAGCTCTAAATGGTTAAGGTAAAAAAAAAACTTGTTGAATGGAATTGTTTACATCTTTACCCTTTACGACAAAAACCCTCGTATTGTTACCATCCATCGACCTGAACCAAGCAGCAACCCCTACTACCACCCATTGCGCACCACACCACGACAACCACCCACGCTGACACCGCCGCCTAACGCCGATGCACCTCTCGATGCCACCTTACTTTGCCTCCATTAGCCTCGATGCGTGTTGGTTCCACTCTTGATCTGTCTAGCAGGGTCGCAACCCCTTGTTTCTCTCAATATTTGCACTACAACAACTTGTCTCTACTTGCTTTTGTCATAACTTCAGGTAAATATCTTCTCATCTCCATTTAGATACATAATTTCATAGATTTTAGTTCTAAGGTTTCGTAATTTTGAACATTTGGTGTTTTTATAAAAGTTGTATGTTCTAGGGTTCTAAGAATCTTAAAAATTAAGGCTTTTATGAAAACTGAATGTTACTAGTTCATGAAAGTTGTATTTTAGTTCTAAGGTTTCAAGATTTCCTAAATTTTATTTGGTTTGATTTTAAGAATGTTTCAAGTTTGAATGTTTGTAGTTTGTGAAAGCTGTACTTGCTTTGATTCAAGAAGTTGCTAAGCTATGAAAGTTATGTTTGGTTTGATTCAATATATTTTTAGTTTATGAAAGTTATATTTGGTTTGATTCAAAACAAATCTAGTTTATGAAAATTGTTCTTGGCTTGATTGAATATGTTCATAGTTTCTGAAAGTTGTGTTTGCTTTGATTTAAGATGTTATTGGGTTATAAAAATTATGTTTGGTTTGATTCAATATGTTTCTATTTTATATAAGTTATGTTTGGTTTGATTCAAAACATATCTGATTTATGAAAGTTGTGTTTGCTTTGATCCTAGACGTTGTTGAGTTATGAAATTAAGTTATATTTGGTTTAATTCAATATGTTTCTACTCATTATTCACTACAGTTATTCAGGCATCTAACCAAACAGTTACATTTCATTAAGCACAAAATAGTTTAGATGAGTAAAATAATCATTCCGCACAAGTATCCAGATATTCAACCAAACATTACTTACCGGTTTAGCACTTATTGGTTGAGAGCCGGTCAAAACTCTTTCTGGTTCAACACTTACAGGTTCAGATGTTACCAAACAATCCCTTAGTCAACTTAGGCATATTTACTTACCAACTCACTGGAATATTACTAATACTATTAATCCACTATGTCGATGGATTTTTTTTTATTTTTATTTTTTTTTGTATATTATATTAATCCACTATCTCGGTGTATTTTTTTGATTTTTTTTTAATTTTTTTTGTATATTATATATTACATATATGTCGGTGGGGATTTTTTTATTTTTATTTTATGTGTAAATTTTGTTTGGAACGAGTTGGGTCAAATATTATAATTTTATTTCGTTGGTATAAATTCGAGTTACTTTATGTTTTAATGAAATTCTGCTAGGAAATGTGTTAGAGCGAATGTAATCTATGCTTTATCATGTCGCCTATGGTTTTTCCGCACTTGCTTATTTTGATGTACGTTTTGAGTTGTTCTACGTTTTAACGTAAATTGTGTTTGAAATATACTCGATTTAAATAAAATATGTTTTCATTTGATGGTACAAATTCGTGTTACTCCATGTTTTACGTAAATTTAGTTCGTTCTATTACTATTGTCGGTGGATTTTGATTTTTTTTTTGTATATTATATATTATATATATGTCGGTGGGGATTTTTTTATTTTTATTTTTATGTGTAAATTTTGTTTGGAACGAGTTGGGTCAAATATTATAATTTTATTTCGTTGGTATAAATTCGAGTTACTTGATGTTTTGATGTAAATTTTGCTAAGAAATGTGTTAGAGCGAATGTAATCTATGCTTTATCATGTCGCCTATGGCTTTCCGGCACTTGCTTATTTTGATGTACGTTTTGAGTTGTTCTACGTTTTAAAGTAAATTGTGTTTGAAATATAGTCGACTTAAATAAAATATGTTTTCATATGATGATACTAATTCGTGATACTCCATGTTTTACGTAAATTTTGTTCGGAAACAAGTTGAGTCGATTATATTTTATACTTGATCATGACACGTACGCTCGCCGCCGCAGCAACGCGCGGCGAGTTAAATCACTAGTTTTACTTAATCAATGTAGAGGCCAATAATCTTTGACAAACCTAGAAGATGTCGTTATATATGTTAACCTTCCAAAAACTCACAACATACATCGATATCACTTTACTTCAAGTCAAATATAATAATGAGGGGTAGAATATGCAATCCGATACAAGGTCATTCTCAAGACTAACAGTTAGCTTAGAAGACATAATGCTAAGGAAAGGCTTTATCTTACGGATTTTTAGGCTTGCACCTAGGGCCCCAATCTCAAAAGAAATTATATACATAATTTCATACTTCAGTTAAGGTTTTTTTATTATGGGTCTAAAAATACACAATTCAATACTACTTTTAACGAACTTGTTATTGCCATATCATTTAAAAACGCTAGATTTGTCACTATTTACAACGATTACATTTTTAAAAAGTGCCTCCCCTTTTACCTCATCTTGAGCCCCTGAAATACACATACATGATTTGAAGCATAGATTATCATCAGCATAAGAATAATGTTTCTAATTGTATGAGCAACTTTAATGCATGACCACGAGGATAACAGCCCAAAAGGATTTATGTGTTATATAACTTCACTTGGAGCTAGTCAAGCGCAAGCTTAAATCCCATAGTTCTTTGGCTAACTCTTCATCTTTACCTCTAGGTGACGTTTCCGCCAAATTATTATCAGAAAAATACGCGCCCGTCACACCTTTCACTTTCGGGTTTAAAGCTAGATAACATGTAGTCGCAGCTCCCTGAAAACCAAAACTAATTAAACAAAGAGCTAGCAACCACTTTGTCCAATAAACATACAAAACCAAACCTCAAATGTACACTTTAACCCCCCTTGATGGCATGTAGGCCACCTCAGGGGCGAAGCTTCTTAAGGGCTGGGAGGAGGCGCCCGCCCCCCTCTTTTTACCGTCAGTAGTGTTAATATTCCGCTCAGCAGTGTAAATTTTCGATCCGATAGTGGAAATTTTTTAATAAATATAATGTTTGCCCCCCCCCTCTAAAATAGTTTACTTTCGCCCCCGCCCCCCTAAGCCGTGGTTCAAGCTCCGCCACTGGGCCACCTACCTAGTGTCACAACATGGTATCATGGGTCTCGTGAGTTTTTCCTAACATGTTTTCACGATAAACAAAAAGAAAAAGAAATGAAACCTCAAGTGCAAACCTGTGAAACGTCTTTCACGAAGTACTTTAAAACGGCGTTACATATAACTGTGACAAAAAAGACATCATGAAATGATCTTTAAGGCGCGTTTCTAGTCAACAATGTAGGATCATACACATACCCGAGAATATATTGTAGCCGCGGAAAATCTCAGTGACTATAAAGCCAGGATGCAATGAGTTTGCAGTTATGTTGACCCCCTCCTCCTAATCAAAGGTAGTCATTTTAACATCATGTCAAGTCAAAGGCTTAAAACTAGTGAGAGATGGCAAAAGTAAGTGATCACCTTTAAACATCTCGCGAGTTTGTTGGCATGGAGTATATTAGCCAGTTTTGATCGTCCATAAGCATATACAGAATTGTAACTGCAACGTATCGTTATATCGCGTTTTCATATACACTAACACTCAAGCCAGTATTAGCGAAATTGTTACATAAATGAACACCGAAGAACAAATCTATCAAAATCAAGAATTCACAAGAATCTCTCGTATATTATTGAAATCATACAATTGAATACAATCATATCATATCCCTGATGAACAACAACTCCTCCCTTTTTAAAGACCTAAAAGTTAGTTAACCAAAATTAACAACCATACTAAGAAAAACACAATTACTCCAGAACTAATTGATATGGTCACAATTAGTCCCTGAACTTGTAATTAACGGAATCATAACCAAACTAAAGAAAGATTCGGAAGAAAATAAACTTCGGAAGATATCAATACTTCGGAAGATTTCAGTTGAGACTTCGGAAGACACTTTGATCACACTCGGTTGACTTCACATTTCATAATCAACAATCTCCACCTTAAAGTCAACCTAAAACCAACTCAACCAATCCCCAAGGAATTAATGCAAAATTGAAACTTAGAACAGGGCAACACTATGGTAAAAACGTCAGCTGCATTCAAATTCGTATCAATATGAACCACTAAACCTCTCTTGAACCAATCACTTCCCTAATGAAATGATACTTGACTCGAATATCTTTTGTTCTTTCATGAAAAACATTATTCTTAGTCAACTGAACTGCTTCTTGATTGTCACAATATACAACAGCACGTGATTCAAAGCCCAAATCAGTGACAAATCTCTTCAACCATAAAGCCTCCTTAATAGCCTCAGTTAGAGCTATATATTCTGATCTGTAGTGGACAATGCTACCATAGATTGCAGCCTAGCTTTCCAGCTCACTAGATTACCCAAGTACTGAAAAGCAAAGCCAGTAATTGATCTACCTTTGTCCAAGTCTTTAGCATAATCAGATTCAACATATCCTACCACCTTTTGATCCTGGACTGTATTTAACCCATAGACTATCCCATACTCCCTAGTACCATTAAGGTACCTTAATATTCATTTTACAGCATTCCAATGCATTTTCCCTGGACATCCCAAATATCTACTAACTAGGCTAACACTATATCCAATATCAGGTCGACTACAAACCAATAAGTACATTAGACACCCAACTGCATTGGCATATGGAATTCTTGACATGAAACTTTCTTCTTCTTTTGTCTAAGGACTATCGGCAGTTGATAACTTGAATTGCTGAGAAAGAGGACAAGCAATAGGCTTATTTTTATCCATACCAAAGTTCTTAAAAACTTTCAACAAATAAGAGCTTTGACATATTTTCAACTGTCTTTTCCCTCTATCTCTTGTAAGTTCCATCCCAATAATCTTTCGAGCCTCACCAAGATTCTTCATCTAAAACTCAGACATCAGCAGATTCTTAGTAGCTTCTATTTCACCTTTATCTTTGCAAGCAATAATCATATCATCCACGTATAGCAAAAGATATACAAATTGTTGATGACCATACTCCTTTATATAGACACAATCATCATAAGAACTTCTTCTGAACCCATGACTTGTTACATAGTCATCAAACCGCTTATACCATTGCTTTGGTGATTGTTTCAAGCCATACAATAACTTCTTCAATAAACAAACCTTGTCTTTATGTCCTTCTACTTCAAAACCCTTTGGTTGAGACGTGTATATCTTTTCATCTAAGAAACCATGTAAAAATGCAGTTTTCACATCCAATTGTTCTAGTTCCATGTCTTCACTAGCAATAATCAAAAGCACAACCCTGATCGATGTGTGCTTAACCACTGGTGAGAATATCTCAGTGTAATCCATACCAGCTTTCTGTGTAAAGCGTTTTGCTACCAGTCTTGCCTTATACCTAGGCTTCTCATCTGCACCAACTCCATCTTTTAACTTGAATAACCACTTGCAGGCTATTAACCTTTGATCTGATAGCCTATCTACAAGCTCCTAGGTTTCATTCTTATGTAAAGAAGCCATTTCATCCTCCATGGTAGCCAACCATTTATCATGGTCTTTAGACTTTAATGCCTCTTCAAAAGTCAATGGCTCTAAGACTGCATCTCCTTCAGTTGTCATAAAAGCAACAGCCGAAATATCATCCCCTTCTCTAAACCTTAAAGGTGGCTGCACTTGTCTTCTAGGCCTATCCCTTGCCAGGCTGTATTCAGGAGACTTAGTGGACACCTCCTTACTGGCTTCTTTCTCTTGCAAACCATCATGAGGTTGCAACTCCACCTCCACTTGAACTCCAGTATGACCTGCCTCCTGGGCACTCCTGCTCCCCTGATCTCCAATTAACTCCTTGTACATTACATTCTCATTAAATGTAACATCTCTACTGATAATTAACTTAGAATTTTCTAGCTTCCATAATCTATAACCCTTTACTCCTTCAAAGAAACCTAAGAAGACACACTTCTGAGCTCTAGGCTCTAATTTCCCTTGGTTAACATGAGCATAAGCTAATGACCCAAAAACTTTTAAGTTGTTGTAGTTTACACTAACACCTGACCATACCTCCATTGGAGTTTTCTTATCTAAAGTAGCACTTGGTGATCTATTGACTAGGTAAGCTGATGTGGACACAGCCTCAACCCAAAATGACTTGGGTAGCCCTGAACTAGATAACATGCACCTCACTTTATCCAGAAGTGTCCTGTTCATTCTGTCCACAAGTCCATTTTGCTGTGGAGTGCTGGACACTATGAGATGCCTAGCTATGCCCAGATCTTTACAGTAACTATTGAATTCTCCACTACAAAACTTTAGACCATTATCGGTCCTTAGATTTTTCACCTTCCTTTCTACTTGGTTTTCCACCAAAGCCTTCCACTCTTTGAACTTTTAAGAAGCCTCATATTTCCTTTTCATAGGATAAACCCACACTCTCTGTGAGTAATCATCAATTAGTGATAAGAAGTAGTATGCTCCACCTAATGACATGTGCTGTGTACGTCCCCAAAGATCTGAGTGAACATAATCCAACAGACCTTTAGTTCTCTGAGTCCTATGGTTAAACTTCACCCTATGAGCCATGCCAATAATGCAATGCTCACAGAAACCAATGTTACAATTTAAGATACAAGGAAGTACTCCTTGTCTACTCAATTCAACTAATTCTAGTTGAATGATATGACCTAGTCTCTTGTGCCATAAGGTGGCTTGCTCATTTACTGCAACTGATAATGATACATTCCCCACTATAGACTCACCATCCAAAGTGTATATATTATTTTCCTTTCTAGTACCAGACAGCATAACCAAGGACCCTTGAATCACTTTAGCTTTCCTATTTTTAAGATTCACCACACATCTTGATTTCTCAAAAGTACCCATGGACAACAAACTTCTTTTGAGATTAGGGACATACCTTACTTCATCTAGCTTCAGCTCAATGCCATTATGAAGTCTGAACAACACTGATCCTCTACCATGTATTTCATAATCCCTATCATCACCCATGTATTTCATAATCCCTATCATCACCCAGTTTAACTGTGCCTCCTATCTTCATATTAAGTTCAGTGAATGAGTCTTTATTTGGTGTCATGTGGAAAGAACACCCAGAGTCCAACACCCACCCTCCTTTGCATTGGTATTGATTGCCATCAAAACATCTACACTTTCATACCCTTTATAATTTTCATTGGCTTGGGTGTAATTTATTGAACTCTTGGAGCTACTGAATACATTCCTATTCTTCTTTAACTCCGGACATTCCTTTTTTAGATGTTTTTCTGAGTGACACAGAAAACACCTCTTCTTGAATCTTGACTTGGACCTGGACTGGTTTCTTGGCCTATTCCCCCTTGAATCCCTATAATTTGATCTTCCCCTCGTGAAGAGACCTTCTCCACCTTCTTCTTTCAGATCGGACATTTTCTTCAATTCTCTTGAGTTGAGCGCAGCCAACACTTCCTCCATTGAGAGTGAATCTCTACCATACATCAGAGTATCCATAAAGTGTTCATAGTGTTATGGTAAAGAGATCAAGAATATAATTGCTTGATCCTCTTCATCCAACTCTATTTTGATATTTTCCAAATCCAAAATTAACTTATTGAAGTCATCAGTATGATCTTCAATCGACTTCCTTAAATTAATTTGGAACGATTACAACCTCTTCTTGAGGTATAGCCTATTCGCCAGGCTCTTTGTCATATACAAGGATTCCAATTTCGTCCATACTCCAGCTGCCGAGGTCTCTTTCGTTACTTCATGCAGAACCGATCACCGAGACTCAAGATGATTGCGCTGTGAGCCTTAACTCCCATCTCCTTCCACCTCTCGGTAATCTCTTTTCTTTCTTTCTCGAAAGTTCCATCAGGGATCTTTGCATCACCACCTGCCAAGGCATCCGCCAATGCCTGAAGCACGAGAAGTGCTCTCATCTTTACCCTCCACAGGCTGAAATCATTCTTGCCATCAAATTTCTCAATTTCAAACTTTGTCGACACCATTTCTAACTGATCAATCACAGAGTGTATCTGTTCTTCGAATCGAGCTCCATCGGGCTCTGATACCACTTGTTACAAAAATGAACACCGAAGAACAAATTTATTGAAATCAAGAATTCACAATAATCTCTCGTATATTATTGAAATCACACTATTGAATACAATCATATCATATCCCTGATAAACAACAACTCCTCCCTTTTTAAAGACCTAAAAGTTAGTTAACCGAAATTAACAACCATACTAAGAAAAAACACAATTACTCCAGAACTAATTGATATGGTCACAATTAGTCCCTGAACTTGTAACTAACGGAATCATAACCAAACTAAAGAAACCTTCGGAAGAAAACAAACTTCGAAAGATATCAATACTTCGGAAGATTTCAGTTGAGGCTTCGGAAGACACTTTGATCACACTCGGTTGACTTCACAATTCATAATCAACGGAAATAAAACAAATGTGGCTATTACCATGGAAAAAATCCATAGCTAGTACTACGTGGGATTTGAGACGACGAAACTGGATTTTCACAAACAGTGACGAAAATTGCGACAAGTTATTGTTGTGACTGTTTTCGTGGCTATGTATTCCCCCACAGATCATGGTTATAGATGTAAGAAGTTCAAAATAAATTAAAAATTAAATTTGTCACAAAATAGTCACAAATTATTAAAGAAATAACTGAATATCCGTGACAAACAAAAAAAAATGTCGTCACAAACAGTTTATCATAATTCCATCGCAAAGTGATCAACAACAATGATCCGAGAGGGGCCCAAAATCATCATAAATCCGTCGCAAGCGATATGTGAGACGGATTTAGACATTGCACAAATGATTGTTTGTGTAGCAATGGTATTTTGCAAAGACTAAGAAGAGTTTGTGTTTTTGTTAACCTTAATTCATTATTTATTTGATCATCGAAAGGTTGATTGTACGCAAAACGATGACCTGTAGATGATACATTGATGATTCTTCCTTCTGTTTTTTGTTCATGTGAAGTTATCTTCATCGTCTCCAACAACATATTCGTCAAAAGAAAATGACCTGACAATAATATGAACCAAAATTTGTTCATTTTTCTGTAAATTTTTCACAGGAAATATGGTTTTTTAATCATAAGTAGTAAAATAAAATGGTTTAAAAAATTAATTATTTAAAAAGAAAGCACCAAAACACACCTAAATGATTAGTAGCAAAATGTAGTTCGATTCCATCCTTTGAAAGCTTGAATTGCGGAGATAAAACCCCTGCATTGTTACTTGCAACAAAAGAAACAAATTTTTTATAGCGTTTAAACATATATAGGTGGTAATTTCAACCCGTTTCGTTAGTAATAGAGAGGTGGTAATTTCGACAAGTTTAGATGTATTTAGCGTATAGAGCAACGGAGGTCATAATTTTGAATCATTTAGTTATAAATCATTGTATGCAGGATTGCAGGTGGTAACTTCAAACCATTTAGTTACAAATCAATATATAAAGGTTGTAATTTTGATCTGTTTATTTATAGTTCGATGTATAGTTTGATAATTTCAACCTGATTAGTTTTAAATCAACGTATATATGTGATAATTTCAACTCATTAAATTACAAATAAACAAATGTGATAATTTCAACCAATCTAATTATAAACCGTTAAATAGAGGTGATAATTTTGTCCCATTTTGATTATGAATCAACGTCTAAAATGGCAATTTCAACCTATAAATATGGTTAGAAATCATAAATGTGATAACTTTGACTTATCTGGTTATAACTATTGATTGAAAAGGTATGGTTTCGACCTATTTATTTATTAACAAACAATTTCCTTTGTTAGATAAAAATCCAAAAAGAATTGAAGCCAAAGTCACAAATTTAGCAACGTCTTTTCCGTCGCAAATCTCATCAGCGACAAAGACATCGACGACCACCAATACCACTTCCAAGTCGCAAATGAACATTTGTGACCGTTTTGATGATTGCTAACGTTCATCTTTGAAGTTGTGTTAACATGTAGTTACTTTATTTCAATAAAATTGACAAAACAATGAGACTATCTATTTTTCTTTCAACCCGTCTATTTTTCCACCTTACTTATAACACACAGTTTCTTACATTAGAATATTTAACGGAAGGCCCAAAGAACAGTATTTAGCCGAAAAATCTCTCACCGACGCCTGAGAGCTCAGATCTAACTCCATCACATCAACTTTAGCATCAGGTGTCTCCTTAAGTATTGCTTCCCTAACCGTAACACATTTCTCCATGTTTCGTACCGCCATTACAACATGCACCCCGCGCTTCGCAAGGACTCGCGCTGTCTCGGCCCCGATACCACTTGTAGCTCCTATGTGCATACACCATTATTATCCTCAGTTACTCAAATAAAAATTCGATGAAGACATATAGAAGCGTTTAATATATAAGCTCATACCTGTAACAATGGCAGTAAGACCAGACCCATTGACTCCATCGGTAACTTCTTCGGCTGTTGAAGATGATGAAAATCCCGATGATCCCTTTCTACCAAAAATCCACATTTTCTTTTAATTTGTGTGTTATGAAATCGATGTGTATCAGAATTAGTTCTTACATTGTGTGTTATTAATCGTGGTTAACAAGGAGGTTATGATTATAATAATGTTTTCAATCATATTTCTTTATTATAGATTATGTTTAAATTATAGGTTTATTTGGTTTTTAAATTATAAAAACATGTTTCTTGTAAAAGTTATATTGCATATTACAAGTAATATGTTTATATATTATATAGTTAAACTTGTAAGTATTAACATTTACACAATAAGCCATCATATTCATCTCTCGTGTACTTATCGCTAAAAATTTTTAAGAGTTTTTTTATTTTATTAGGCATTTGTCGATATAAATTTTGAATGTTTGATTGAAATGTGGTTTACTCTTAAAAGAACTTTTTTTTCTATTATCTTGTCCTCTTCAAAGATATGACTAAGTGGAATTTTAGAGGTTATGTTTTGTTAATTTGTTATTAACTAAAAAATGTCATTATATTATGCATCAAATTATTCAATTTTAATTATTGAATCTTTGATTGAAATGTGGTTTGCTCATAGAGAAAATGTTTGCTCTTAACTTCTCTACTACTGAGTGGAATTTTAGAGATTACGTTTCGTTATTTTGTTATTAACTAAGAAATGTCATTATATTACACATCAAATTATTCAATTTTATTCTCTAAATATTCTTTTTAATTGTTGAATCTTAATGTGTCTTCCGGCATGTAGCGCAATTGGTCAAGGGAATGGGAGAGTATAATGCAAACATGGGGAGAACCTCGGTTTGAACCTCTCATTGTATACCTCTTGATCCATTTAGCGGGAGTCCAACATGTTTCGTCTTCAACAAACGAGCGCTACCTCCGGTGTCTTGGGTACGATACAACTTGTCATGGGTCGGTTAGCATATCCGATATACCCGTTTTTTTATTAAATCTCAATGTTCAATGAAACATACATAAACCAAAGGGGTTTTATTCGATAAAACAATAAATTGGTTAATTTAATCTTCTAACGCCTTTGATCTAAATAGTTTATTTTAAGTTAATACTAGTTTAAATCGTGTTTACACTCCTTACCAATTACATTTCATGTTAGACTTATTGTCTTAGCTTTATCGCATTATGTCATTAAATGATCTTAGTTTACAACGTGTTAGATGTTGTACTCGATTAGTAGACATAGAAACTTCACTGACTAGACAATGTTGGTATACGACCTGAAACAAGGATGAAACTATAAAACCAGATCAATACTTACAAACACAAAGGCAGAATTAGTGTGTAAGTGGGGTGTAATCATTCAAACTCTCTCTTTGATACATGAATAACAACAAAATGAATTCGCAAAGATAAACAATAAATCACTTGGCAAAAGAAATACTTCAAAATGCGCACGTATTCACTAAAAAATGTTGTTACAATAAAAGGTTCATAAATACAATGACTAGTAACAACCACAACTATTTATATTGAATATTGACCCCATTGAAAGTTTGGTATCCAATAGAAACATTATTTTGATCAAATCATACTTTCAATAGACGATATTTGTTATAAGTTAAAAGAAAGTATACTTTCGATTACGAGACAAAGCTTAAAACAAAATTACAAACAAAAGCTTAATCAAAATACGTGACTCTACAGTTGACACAATCAAAGGACAATGAAGCTCAAGAAATAGATCGTGTATCCAACATGTTTCAACAATAATAGTAACAACTTCATCATATTCAGCTACAAATCTTGAGCAAGAGACAATAGCTTAGCGTTTCATGACATACCAAGATATATATATCAGGTTATCACCCAAGAATACACAATGTTTAAAAGACATTCACAACTGCCAACTTCAAAATGAAATGTTGTGATGGTTCACCGAGTCTAAAGAGAATGTCTTCGTTTGGTCTGATTTCATATAAGGTATACGTACTGATGATAGTAAGCAATCATATCCGAGGACAACAAGGACTGATGCATGCAAAATTGTCTAACCCTACCCAACGCAACAAATGCTTCAATGGTTAGTATGTTAAATTTTAGTACAATTAAACAACAAAGATCATCGTTTAAAGTACATAAAAAACATTATCTTAAGATTCTAGGTGATATCACTTAAAAAATTGGACCAGGCGCACGCAATAACAACCAGGTTGCGACCCAACTTCAATTACAAGACTCTTGTTTCTTTATATCGATTGAAAACCACACAAAATAAATAACCCTATAAATATATTTTTACTTTCATGTAATTTGAAAAACAAGCAAAACTATTTGAATTAAATTCTAAAATAAATAAAGTATACTACCTAATTAATGAACTTAATATGTTGAACTTTAAACATATATCTTGACCTAAGATAACTTCAACTTTTTCTCTAAGTTATCTCAATCGTAATTATGCTAACAATTAACCCTCTAATTCAGAATTAGTCATTTACGATCTTCAACTTCTGTCTCGTAAGAACATATAGTGTTTTTATTCATAAGTCAAGTTTCACGCAACTTCGATTCTTCTTGGTCAAAGTTCATGGTTCAGGTCTTCTTCGGGTTTTTTGATCAATTTAACATGGCGTCACATAGGTTTCCGATCAACTCCATACATGTCGTTTTTCACCACACAGGTCTTCTCCTTGATTGCTTCTGACAAGCTAATTAAAAGATAATAACTGTCATAGTTGGCATAATCCTCTCCTTGATTATTGCCTTATCATTAATATTATTATTGCCTCATTACTTTACAATCATTTTGTATTCATTGTCCTTTATTTCATTTCCTTGTAAACAATGTAAATCAATTATAAATAATATTCTTTACCTCTCTATCAAAACATAGAGAGTTTACCTTCTACATGGTATCAGCCAGATACCCATCACATTGATCTTCTTTTTTTCGATATCACCATGTCTTCTACCTCCACAGACTCCAAACTTCCGATTGCTACCATCCTTCATATGATCACAATCAAGCTTTCCAACTCCAACTATCTCTCATGGCAATATCAAATCCTTCCTCTCCTCTCTAACCAAGGTCTTATCGGTCACGTCGATGGCTCGCTTTCCCCACCGGCCGAAACTGTTTTAGTCGACAACAAACAACAACCGAACCCTGACTTCCTCACCTGGTCTGTTCGGGATCAGCAAGCTATTCTTATCCTAAACTCTTCTCTCACCGAAGAGGCAATCACTGAGATACTCGGTTTATCAACCGCTCGGCAAATCTGGACTGCTTTGGAAGCAGCCTATAGCAACACGTCCCTTGAACGTATGCATCTTCTTCGTGATACTCTCCGTCAATTAACCAAAGGATCTTCGACCGTCGCTGATTTCGGTCGCAAGTTTAAAGGTATTTGCGACCAATTATCGGCTATCGGCTACCCGGTTAATGATACCGATAAAACTCATTGGTTCCTTTGTGGTCTCGGACCAACATTCGAAAGCTGGTCCACGGCTATGCGAACCACTCGTGACCCGTTACCTTTTCGTGACTTACTCACAAAGGCGGAAAGCCAAGAGCAATTTCTTGCCTCGCTCCATCCTCCTTCTCCAGCCCCTATTGCATTCCATGCCAATTCGTCTAACAATCGGTCCTCGGGTTCCTTTTCAAACCGGCCAAGACATGCTTCTGGATCCACTAAAAATCAGCCCTCATCCGCCTCTTCAAAGACTACCCGTCGTCCACCGCATTGTCAATTATGTCGGACTAATGGTCACTACGCCAACAAATGTCCCAAACTCGCTACCTTTTTCGCTAATGCTGCTTCGGATGAAGGGCTTGCTCATGCCTTTCATTCAAAGTGTCATGTTACCGATGATGTTCCCGATTGGACTGCGGATAGTGGAGCCGATCTCCATATGACGGATGACACCGGTAATCTTAAATCATTTTTTAAATATAATGGCACAAACTCTGTTGTTTTTGGAAATGGCTCGTCATTGCCTATTACCCACACCGGCAATGCTAAAATAAATAATAACATTCCTTTAAACGATGTTCTTGTAGTTCCGAATATAACCCGGAATCTTCTTTCCATTAGCAAATTAACCAAAGATTATCCCGTTGACGTTCTTTTCTCGGATACATTTTTTCTTATTCAGGACCGGAAAACAAGCAAACCGCTCGCTGAAGGACGATGTGAAAATGGACTCTATGTGATTCGGGATAACTCCTTTGCTTTTGTTGCTTCGCTTTCGTCAAATAAAGCTTCATTCGAACTATGGCATAATCGTTTAGGGCATGTTGCCTTTGATACTATTTCCATTTTGCAAAAACTTGGTTGTTTATCTTTTACATCTATTTTGCCTAAACCAAATTTTTGTTCTCCTTGTCAACTTGCTAAGGCACATAAACTTCCATTTTCTTTAAATGAAAAACGTGCATCTCATCCCCTTGATCTCGTTCATTGCGATCTATGGGGACCCTCACCAATCCTCAGTAAAGATGGTTATAGATATTATGTTGTGTTTGTTGATGACCACTCTCGTTTCTCATGGTTATATCCTCTTAAAACCAAAATGAGTTTTACACAATATTGCAAAATTTCTTAAATCTGGTTAAACTCAATTTTCGAGAAAAGTTAAAGTGTTTCAAAGTGACGGTGGCACCGAATTTGTAAATCAATATGTGCATAAAATATTTAATGAAAATGGCACCTTTCATCGGTTCTCTTGTCCATATACCTCACCACAAAATGGACGAGCCGAAAGAAAACACCGTCATATTGTTGAAACGGCTCTAGCCATGCTTTTTCATGCTCACATTCCTATTGAGCATTGGGTTGATGCGTTTAATACTGCTATATACATTATAAATCGGCTACCCACGAAATTGTTGAGCAATAAATCTCCGTTTGAGATTCTTTTTTCCACACAACCAACGTACACCAATTTTCGAGTATTTGGTTGTTGTGTCTACCCGTACTTGCGAGATTATGCTCCTCATAAACTCGCACATAGAAGCATTCCTTGTATTTTCCTTGGCTACGTTCCTCAATACAAAGGGTATAAATGCTTCGACCCATCTTCATCTCGTACCTATATTACGAGACATGCTCGTTTTGACGAAAATTATTTTCCATTTAACTCAACGACTTCTCACACTGACATCTCCAAACTCTTTCTCTCTACGTTTGATGAAGTTGTTCCAATTAATCAGACCTCAAATTCTTCCACAAATCTTCCTTCACCACAAACTGTTCCTCATACACACACCTCTTGCTCCCTTTGCAAACCTCCTGCTCCTTCATAACACACCCTACCCACTACCATTCCCATTTCCACTTCTAAGCCCACTACCGAAGCCACTTCTGAGCCCATTAATACCCTAGCCCATTCCTCTATCCATTCGCTCCAGCCCACTCCTACTGGGCCCATTAATACCGATCCACCTCAAACCAATAATACCGATCCACCTCAACCCATTAACGGCTCTCCTCAGCCAACTCCTCCTCCGTCTCCCGCACCAACTCACCCAATGGTGACACGCTCCAAAGTTGGTGTCTTCAAACTCAATCCAAAACACACCTCCTACCTCTCTACAATCATGAATTCATGTATTCATGCTTCTCTTCTTAGCAATGTTAATCCAAAAGGCTTCAAGAGCGCTTCCAAACATCCGCATTGGATGCAAGCTATGCGTGACGAACTTAATGCCTTAAATCGCAACAATACTTGGACGCTTGTGCCTCGTCCTTCCTCCACCAATGTGGTTGGCTCCAAATGGGTATTTCGCACTAAATACCATTCGGATGGTACCTTAGATCGTCACAAAACCCGCCTTGTTGCTCAAGGATTCACTCAAGTACCGGGTCTAGACTTTCATCACACTTTTAGTCCGGTTGTCAAAGCCTCCACAATTCGCATTGTCTTATCCCTTGCCGTCATTAATCGATGGGCTCTTCATCAATTGGATGTGAACAATGCCTTTCTTAACGGTCATCTATCCGAAACTGTGTTCATGGAGCAACCACCTGGTTTCGTTGATCCGCGTTTTCCGACTCATGTTTGCAAACTAACCAAAGATCTTTATGGACTTAAACAAGCTCCTCGTGCTTGGTTTCAGCGTCTTAGCACTTTTCTTTTGTCATACGGCTTTACTTGTAGTCGAGCAAACCCGTTGTTATTTGTTTTTCACAAAGGCGAGTACATTATGTACCTTCTTGTCTATGTAGACGACCTTATACTAACCAGAAATAGTTCTAAGTTACTTCGTAACTTCACAGCTCGTCTCAACAAAGAGTTTGCAATTAAGGACCTTGGTTCCCTAAACTATTTCCTTGGTCTTGATGTTATTCACAACGACGATGGGTCGATGGTCTCTTTCTCACTCAAACCAAGTATGCTAATGACATTATCATTCGTGCTGGCTTAACTGAAGCCAAATAGGCTCCAACTCCTCTCTCCACATCCGACACATTCACTACGGATGGCACTCCTTACTCCGATCCTACTACCTATCGTTCTCTTGTTGGAGCCCTTCAATATCTAACTATCACCCGCCCGGATTTATCTTATGCGGTTAACCAAGCGTGTCAACATCTTCATACGCCAACTGAAAAACATTTTAAGTTAGTTAAACGTATTTTACGATATGTCAAGGGTACCATCTCGCACGGTCTTGTCTTCACTCGTCATACCACCCCATCCATCTTAGGGTATTCGGATGCGGATTGGGCCCGGTGTATCGAAACAAGGAGATCAACTTATGGGTATTCCGTATTTCTAGGGGGTAACTTGGTTTCATGGAGTGCAAAGAAGCAGCCTACAGTCTCACGCTCTAGTTGTGAATCTGAGTATCGGGCGATGGCAAACGCTGCAGCTGAATCGTTTGGATCACTCATTTGTTACAAGAACTTCACGCGCTTCCGTCATCTCGTCCTATATTGCTATGCGACAACAAAAGTGCCTTGTTCATGAGTCAGAATCCGGTTTCTCACAAACGTGCCAAACACATCGACTTAGACTATCATTTTGTTCGGGAGCTAGTTATGTCCGGGAAATTGCATACTAAGTTTGTTCCTACCAAGCTTCAACTCGCTGACATCTTCACCAAAAGCTCGCCGCGACCACAGTTTGAATTTTTCCAAGATTTGCTTCGGGTACAGTCACCACCGTTTCGCTTGCAGGGGGATAAAAGATAATAACTGTCATAGTTGGCATAATCCTCTCCTTGATTATTGCCTTATCATTAATATTATTATTGCCTCATTACTATACAATCATTTTGTATTCATTGTCCTTTATTTCATTTCCTTGTAAACAATGTAAATCAATTATAAATAATATTCTTTACCTCTCTATCAAAACATAGAGAGTTTACCTTCTACACTAATCAATATCTTGTTCCGGCACAAACACATATCATTATTGTTTGTAGTCATCATACATGACTTGTTCCCACGTACACTTGGTCGGTGTACGTAGATCCGATCTTGCTTTACTCGACTTCACAAAGATGGCATCTACTCTCTGTCTTCTCTATGATCCACTCACAATCTGATCACATACACAAAAGATGTGACTCTTTGATGGTCCAGTTTTCTATATAGTTGCTTTATATCTTAGGTTGTTGTTCTTCTTTCTTTGTTCCATCGCACTTCTTTGCGTCACACAAACCTCGATCTTCTCCTCGCTCTAATACAATTATTGAAAAAAATAGATTTGAGCATGACAATCGGGTTTGCGACCCATCTTTGGGACACGTGTCTTTTGTTTTTATATTGATCAAGAACCATATCATATACGTTAACCCTACCAATTTATTTATACTTACCATAACTTCAGAAACAAGCAAACCTCTTTTACTCACACTCGAATAAATAAATATACTTTACCTAACTAATAAACTAAATAATTTAAACTTTAAACATGTTATCTTGGCGCAAAATAATTCCAACCTCTTTTTGAAGTTATCTCAATCATAACTATGTCAATAAATATAGAGAAAACTACATATATGATCCTGAGGTTTCATCAGATTGTAAATTTGGTTATTAGATTTTAAACATCACAAAGTTAGTCCAAAAGTTTAGATAGTCATTGCAAGTTGAGTTAATTACACGATTGGTTCATGTGGTTTGTCTATATTGCAATATTGGTCTCAATTTTTGAAAATTACAGGCTTGGTCCCAACTGTTTACCAAATAGTAACGTGATTGGTCATTAGAGTGGATGTCCGTTAGTTTTTCTAGTTAAGTCAATGTGAAATGACAAAAATACTCTTTTTATTTTTAAAAAGCTATAACATTATAACTATTAATTGTTAAATACTAGAAATGGGTCCCACTCCTTCTTCTCCACTTCTTCTTTCACAATCCAACACATTCACCACCACCGACTGCCACCATCGCCACCACTGCCGGCTGCCACCATCACCACCATCGCCGACTAATACAGGTCCTACTCTACCCCACATCCATCTTCCCCGATCTCCATCGCCACCATCAACAACACCCCAGTCCACCGCCATCTGAAATCCCCAACATCATCTTCTTCTCCACATCTCAGCCACCGCCACCATAGTAACCCAAACCAGCGCCCACCACCGTAACCCAAACCATCTGAATTTCCCGGATTCCATCGGCGACGACGGCGAGTTGCACGACCTCTCCGCCGCTGCTATTCGGAAGAAGGCGACGGAGGTCGAAGCTAAGGTGGATGCGCTGTAGAATCAGGGCGGAGGATTGCCACCAGCACCACCACCATCGCCGCCGTGATCGCAGTTTTCCTGTCGTGATCCTGTTTCGATTTGGATTTGGATTCGATCTTCTATCTAGCGATGTTGGTCGCGGGAGAAACAAGGAAGTGTTTGACTTTTTTTATAAATCAATCAGTCGAATCGGAGGGTTGTTCCGGCGGCCGGTGAATCAGGGTCACCGGAGGTGGGTGGAGGCGAAGGTGGTGCCGCTGAATGGGGAGGTGGGGCCCACACATTTAATATATATATATATATATATATATATATATATATATATATATATATATATATATATATATATATATATATATATACAAACACACACCATATTTTTAAATTTTGTCTTTTAGTTCAGAGATATTTTGGTTTTTTCACATTCACAAACTTAATAGAAGTTAATGTTAGGAATCAAACGTGTTATGATATAGTAACAGTTAGGATTAAACCTGTAATTTCTCAAAAGTTGAAACCAATATTGTAATATGGGCAAACACATGGACCAATCGTGTAATTAACTCTTGTAAGTTTTGATTCTTAAATTTTAAAACTTACAAAGTTAGTACAAATTTTATGTGAGTGTTGCACTTTAGGTCCCTAAAATTAAATTTAAAGTCAATCCAAACTTTATATAATACATAAAAATTAAATGAATTTAATGTCGAAGATCAAGTATGCAATGAGTAAACAAAAATTTGAACTAACTTTATAATTTTTAAATTTTTGGAACCAAACATATAATTTGGTTAAAGCACAGAATCACTTATTTAATTTTCTCATAAATATATTAGTTTCCTTTTATTGGTTTAAAATGGGATGCAAAGTATAATTAAACATGACATTAACCTAATATTTAAGTCTTAGAACATCAAAGATTTCCTCACACGAATGTATTTCAATTAGGTTTCAAATTGTCTCACGGTTCAATATTTAGAATTAACAAACTTTATTGCAAGAGCATCAGGATATATAATAGCCCATGAGGGTGCTACATATGTGTTACATACACCCGGTAACAAGGGACCTGATCGCTTCACTTGGAACCAGTCAACCTCAAGCTAAACTCCCACAATTCCTTGGCTAACTCTTCATCGTCACCTCTAGCTGATGGCTTCGCCAAATTGCAATCACAGAAATACGCGCCCGAGACCCCTCTCACCTTATGGTTTAAAGCTAGATAACATGTTGTCGCGGCTCCCTGAAACCAAAACTAATCAAATGTACAAAAAAAACAAGGAATATGTCTAATGGACATAATAAATTAAACCTCAAGTGTACATCTAAACCCCTTGAAGGCCAGTAGACATAATAAATCCTAACTAATATATTATATCTAATATATTTTATATAGTCACACCGGCCATTAGTAGGGTATTTGTAAGGTCTAGTGAGTTTTTCCTATCAGGTTCTCATGTCTATAGAAAAAAGTCAATCCCCAAGTACAAACCTGTGTAACGTCTTTCACGAAATACTTCAAAACCGCATTACAGATGACTATGCCAAAAACAATATCAACCCGTTAACGATAAATATATTAGATATAATATATTAGTTAGGATTTACGATACGTACCTGAGGACATATGATAGTTGCGGAAGATCTCGGTGACTATAATGCCAGGATGCAATGAGTTTGCAGTGATGTTGAACCCCTCCTCCTAAACAACAGTAGTCATTTTAAGCCGTATGCAAACGGTAATAAACCAAAAGTTGAAACAAGTTATACATCGATAACGCGAGGACTAAATTCGATCACCTTCAAACGTCGCGCGAGCTCTTTGGCATGAAGTATATTAGCCAGTTTTGATAGTGGATAACCAGACAGAGACTTATTACTGCCACATATATTTATATCGCGTTGAAGCCTTAGCATATGGTTTGTATACACTACTACACAAACAGGTATTAGCGGCAGAACTGCATGTCGGTAAAAATTCTTTGCTAATATCATCCATCACAAAAAGTTCCTATATAACATCCTTTTATAAAATAAACTAAAAGATCCATCACAAACACCTTTGTTCATTTTTTGTCACTAAAGTCGTCACAATCAGCATTCTGTCATAACTCCATCGCCAAAAAAAGTGGCAACTATATAATTTGAGACCGGCCAAACCGTCACAAGTTCTGTTGACGGATTTGGCCGTCGCAAAAGGTTGTTTGTGTAATAGTGGTATATTGAAAATAGTGGATGACGAATTTGGGTTTCTGTTAACCTTGATTCATGGTTTATTCGATCATCGAAAGGTTCGTTTGCAAAACGATGGCCTATAGATGATACGTTGATTATTCGTCCTTCTGTATTTTGTTCGTATGAAGTTATCTTCATCGTCTCCAACAACAGATTCGTCAAAAGAAAATGACCTATATGATTAGTTGCAAAATGTAGTTCGATTTCATCTTTGGAAAGCTGGAATTGAGGGAGCAAAACACCTGCATTGTTGCTAACAAAACAAACAGGAGTTGTACATAGCCTTTAACATATATCGGTGGTAGTTTCGACCCTTTTAGTTATAATTCAATGTATAGAGGTGGTAATTCCAACTCATTTAGTAAATATTAATCATAATTAATACTTAATGATTATCGACGCCTATTTCAGTCGCAATCATTAGCGACTCCTGTTTCAGTCGTAGGGACGAGATATAACGACCACCAAAACCAATTTAAAATTCGTATACGGGCATTTGCGACCGTTTTGACAGTAGTCAGGGGCTGTTTGGTAGTATATCTGAATCAGTCTTTTAAAGGTTCAGATGTCTGAATGGTTCAGCACTTAATGGTTCAGATTATTTGTTTCGCGAGCAAATGTCTGAATGGTTCAGACATTGGCCTCTGAATAGTTAAGCATTATACTAATGCTGAATGGTTAAAAGGTCTAATACTGAATGGTTAAGAGCTCTTATCTGAATTGGTCAATCATTTGTCTTTTAACAATTAAAAGATATACTAGTTTTTAATGGTTCAGACCTCTTAATGATTCAGCACTTAATGATTCAGACTTTTTATTGGTTCAACACTTAATCATAAAAATTACCAAACAGCCATTTAGTGATTATTTTTATTCGTGTTAACATAGGATTAGTTTATTACAAAACAATTAAAAAGTATTACTATAAAAATTTGTCACAAGTCTAACACGTTTCCCACCGCATGACAAGTTATCCGTCTTTCCTCGTTACCAACCCTTCATTTTACCATTGTTTTGAAAATCAAATTGGACCGGGCCGGCCGGTTTGACCGGGAACCGGACTTCAAGCGGGTCCCGTTCGATGTTTAAAACCGTTTTGACGTTAACCAATGATCGGACCAGAACCTGAGCGGTCGAACCAGTTTTGTATATGTATTTATTTTAATTTTTTGATATCTTTTACATATATTCATTATAAATAATTATAATTTACCCGGTTCTTATACAAGGGACCGCTAAGACGTCCGATTTACTATCCGATTCGGTTTTGAAAACATTCACCTTACGCAGAACACGGTTTCTTACATTAGAATGTTTAACGGAAGGCCCGAAGAACGGTACTTAACCGCAAACTCCCTCACCGACGCCTGATAGCTCAAATCTAACTCCATCACATCAACTTTAGCATCAGGTGTTTCGGTTAGTATCCTTTCCCTAATCATTGCACCTTTCTCCATGTTTCGTACCGCCATAACCACACGCACCCCGCGCTTCGCAAGGACTCGCGCTGTCTCCGCCCCGATACCACTTGAAGCTCCTATATGCACACACCATTTTTTACCTCACTCAAATTAAACTTCAATGAAGACATTATATATATATATATATATATATATATATATATATATATATATATATATATATATATATATATATATATATATATATATATATATACATATATATATATATACATATATAGAAACATGTAAGCTCATACCTGTAACAATAGCAGTAAGACCACACCCATTGACTCCATCAGTAACTTCTTCAGCTGTTGATGATGATGAAAACCCTGATGCCCCTTTCTTCCAAAAAACCACATGTTAATTATTTTCTTTTGATTTGTGATCGTTTGTTAAGAAATTGGTGTCGATATATATAAGCAGTGGTTATTATTATTGGAGTTATGTTGTTACACATATTTGTAATTATTTAGTGTTGTTATAAATGCATAGTTATTATGGGGATGAAGTGGTGAGGCCCTTAGCGGTGCCGATGAGAACATGACCATCAGACAAAAACTCTTATCTTCTCGGCATCACCGATTCACCGAGCTTATCCTGCATGCATGTTCACTTTTTTATTTTTTTTTCTATATATTTCATTCATTTAATTATGTGTTTCTTTAATAAGACCATCCTTAACTCCACGTAGCATCCAAGAGGGTTATATAATTTATAGGAAATGAATTGTCGTTTTTTTTATGCTTTAGTCACATTTGTTATTTTCATATAAAAAAGTTTTTTTTTTTGTTTTGTTTTGTTTTGCATCCGACTTTCTAAGGTTTTTAAAAATTATCTTTTTTATTCAAGAAAGTTAATTCCATTAATTTAAATTGTTGAACATGTGAATTGACAAAATCATCCTTTAAAGTACAAAACAAAATCCCTTAATTACATAAACATAATCGAGCTGAACTGAATCACGATATATGGGAGATGACGACTAGAGGCGATGACCTCCATTCGCAATGGGTTCCCGACTGCCACAAAAAACAATGTCTATTCTCTTCCCCCACCGATAAAACTGCCATTCTTGTGATTCAGTCATGTTTGAATATGAAATATTTGATATAGGTTTCGTGAATGGACATAACATTGTGGAACTTTTACATTAATATGTTAACATAAATTAGAATTTTGTCATTATATGCAAAATTTCATATATAATTACCCATTTTAACGATAGATGGTTTAACATTTTAAATAAATGCAGTTAAATTTTTTGGATGAAAATAACAATATTTTAAAACCTTGGAGAGCCAGATGAAAAAAAATCTTTTTTGGATGAAAATAACGGATGTGATCATACCATAGGGAGAAATACAACAACTCACTTTAATTTATACTATAATCCTACCCTAAGGGTTACATATATGAGTTGAGTAGTGTGTTCTTGTATTTACCAATTCACTAATCATCTTTTATAGTTATTTTATGAGCGGAAGAGAGATAAAGAATCGTATAAATTGATTGCAAATATTATTCAATTACAATAAAAGATAAATATAAAGATAATTAAGGAGATGTCAACTGTTTTTAAGAGATGAAGAAAACTTAAGGATAAAGATTATTTTTAATTAAATTATAAGAAAAAACATAATTAAGAACTCCATGGTGAATGCTCATAGGGGCGGTATGAGAAATTATGTTCTGTTGATGTGACATTGAATTGAAATTATGGTGTGTTCCTACAAGGCCATGAGGTACTACTGTTCCGGAGTTATGGCTAAGGGTGAGGTGGGATTTGGAAATGATGGGAACGGTGTATATGTGATGGGCAAGGGTATGGAACTAAATGGATTTTGGATCGGCGTTAAGGGTGTTGGTTTTACTGCAGATGCCGGAAATAGGATCATGGTTGATAATATAGGCATAGTTGGGAAGTTTTGCTGTGAGATGGGTTGCGGGTGAGTGACAAAAGGTAATGTGGGGAATGTGGATTTGGCTATTAGTGGTGTAATGGCGGGTGGTAAGGGCGGTTGGATAATAGGTTCGGTTGTGTTGTTGTTGCCTCCGTCCCCCGCAATGTGATGGCATCCCCACTATCACTGCTTGCATCTTCAACTTGAACTCTTCCACTGGATTGAACATGCGGATTTGTGGTGTAGTAGACATGAAACTGCGTCAGAGATTGCTAAAGAGTGTCGTGTGAGATTTATGCTGATGGGGCCAATGTAAATACGAGGTCCAACTCCGGGTTGATCCGATCCAATAGAACTTCGATCCACGAGATGATCTCCGAAGCTTCACACCTACACACACGGGAACAACACCAGTTAAGGTGCTATAGGTTGGAAAGTCTCCCTATAATAACCCTCCGGCGTGAGAATAAGTATCAACTAATTGAGAGTGAAGGGTAATGGAAAAGAGAGAGTTTAGGTTATGTTTTTTCGCGTGAGGATCTTGATCCTCCTTACCTTGTATTTATAGTATTTGTCTGATGTAACCGTGTGCTTATTTTTGGGGAGCATTCCCGGCGGGATCTTTTACGTTTTAAATAATAATTGATTGTTGCTGAACTAACGGCCGGGATTGGCAGTAATCCCGGTGCTTTAGAGGTGGGACCCGTATCCCTTTCATCTATTCCTTATACTCGGGTCGGGCCGTGTCCCCGGGTCCAGGTATCAAGGTTGTATCCAGGTTGTTTGTACCCTACGTCTACAATACTTAAGGATGGGCAGAGTGCATCCCGCTCGTCCTGTCTTGATAAAGTGGAATGGTGTTCCCGCCTTCCCGGATCACCTCCTCCGGTCCAGCTCCTCTCGTACATCTTTGTGTTAGGTCCAATTCAGAATAATAGTTCTGTTGTTGCTTTCTTCAAATGATGCTTCTCGCCACATCAACTTCCACCTCAACTCTGCTGCTCCTGTACTACTTCATACCCAACTACTTTGTCTCTAAGTTAAACTTGTAGTTTTAACCTTCACCAAATAAGCCATCGTATACATCTCTCACATTCTAATTATTAAAAGCTTCTTAAAATTTGTTTATTTTATTTTCTATTTGTTGATATAGTTTTAAATACTTGATCCACTAAGAAATGCCATTCTTGTTATATATATAAGTGTATTTGGATTAAGTAGTTTGACCAGTGATTATAATATTCATTAAACAAGTCAGGAGGCACGGAGTTCTCCACTCATTTGAGTTTATTATGATCTTAGGTATTACCACCTCATATGTTGTTAGGTGCGAAACTCCTAAGCAATGAGAGTTTCTAGGTGGGTAGGGGCCATGACTGGGGTCGAGTTGAGCATTTTCATAAAAATGACTTCATCAATTGTACATCAAATTCTGGTCGTTGATTTCAAATTCTCTACAATTGTACATCAAACTATCCATTTTCATTTCTTTTTATAGGTATAGATTTCCTTATGGCGGTATCAAGGCTAGACCATCCTCGAGCTTTTAGATGAGTGCTTTATTTATATTCTACAATGGATCACTCCTTTATGACCATGAGACATGTTAGATATTTTAGTGTAATTGAATAGACTAATGACCGATGTTATCATAATATCAATCAAACAAGTTAGGAGGTGTAGAGTGCACGTTTGTTTGAGTGTATTATGATCTTCGAAATTGAAAACCTTTTTAGGGGCAAAGCCCCTAAGCAATGGGGGTTCCAAGGGGGCAACGCCCCCTTGGCGGGGGTCCGGGGGCAGCGCCCTGATGTGTGTGCGTTGGAATGAGATTTTAAGTGTTTAAACGTTAAATATTATGTTTAATTATTCATTTATATGCATGTGATTAAGTTGAATAAGTTAACTATGAGTTGGAAGTGATTTTGTAGGTAAAATAATAAAGTTGGAAGCTTACATGGTGAAACAAGGCATTGGAAGGGTCAAGAAACAAAGTTTCAAAGTGCAGCAGAAAGGCTTCCACCGTAGCCTACTGTAGCCACCGTAGGCTACGCCAGCTCAAGAAAAAAATCAGCAGAAAGGGTCCCAGCGTAGGCTACGCTGGCTGGCGTAGGCTACGCCAGGACAATTTTTGAAAACCTATAAAATCGCGTTTTTATTATTTTTCAGCCACCACTTGATTCTCATTCGACCTAAGACGAAAGAAGACGTATTTTGGAAGTTCTGGGATCGATTTTTCACCATTCCAACCCACAAAAACAAGATTCAATCATCCGGAATGCAAATCAACAACGGTTTTGAAGATCATTCAAGAACGATGAGCGGCTAATCCTCTCGTGATCGACTTCGGGTATTAGGTTTTGTGTGATTAGGTTTTTGTTTTTGTTTAACTTTGTTGGGATTAAACTTTAGAACCCGTTAAGTTCTTTTATGAGTTTAACTTGTGTTTTGATTATTTAAACAACGATGTTGGTAAACTTCTAGTTGAATATCATTTAATCTTCCGGAAATTATATGATTGCAAGTTTTGGTTTCTAATTGAATTGGTATTGTGTATCAAGACCCATTAAGTCCTGATTATCGATATAACTTAATCATAGCACGTACAGAATCCCTATTAAGGATTTTCCTTAAAGTTAAACTAAACAATTGCTGAAAACCAAACCTAGAACCGAAGTGGATTACTTTCTCTTATAATCGTTTTCTTAATCAAGTTTGATTCTTTCCAAGTTGTTTTCTTAGTTTATTTATTAATTATTCCAAAAATCCAATTTTCACAGCCAAGAGGCAATAGTTAAGTAATTTGTTAATTTAATTAATTAGTATTTCATAAATTAAAGTACAATACACCGACCACTAATTCCACGAGGATCGACAACCCTACTTACCCTAACTAGTTTAAGGTGAATAGGAACACACATTTTAACATCTTATTTGATTGATACTTCGACATCGATCAAATTTTGGCGCCGTTGCCGGGGAATCGGTGCGCTTGGTGTTTTGTTATTTTATTTGTTTCAAAAAAAAAAAAAAAAATCTTTTTTGTTACTTGTTTTATTTTAATTGTTTTTATTTTCGTGTTACGCTTGGTAGTTTAAGTGTGCAGGTGACAGATTGTATGCATACTCGATATTCGGGCAGGAAATCACCGCTAGTGTTTGATCCAGAGATAGAAAGATCAGCAAGGTATAATCGTGTTTTGCATCGATCAGGGTTACCAACTACATCAATTTCACAAGCTATCGAACAAGCAGCTGATAGTTTGTCTGATTCAACTCACATGGATAATCCAAACAACCAACCACCTCAAAATCCAAACCCTCCTCCCAATAACCAACACCAAAACCCAAATCCACCCCCACCACCAAATAACAACCACAACAACAACCTAAACCAACCACCTCCCAACAATAATATGAATCAAAATAACCTCAATCAAGGAGACGACTTTGATCATGTAAGCATGCATAGTGTTCACACGGGTGATGAGAATTATGAAGATGAATGGGATAACAATGAAGAACCCTATAACGGTGCAAATTATGATGCTTGGAATGGAAATTTTGGTGGAGGTGATGGACAAAACGGAAATAACAATTGGAGGAATGATCAACATGGGTGGGATGCACCACCTATCAACCAACAAAGGGGTAGGGTTAATAATAATGTCAATCAGCCAAGAAGACTTCAAAGAGCTCAAGTACAAGGTGTGGATAGCCATTTTAGACCGGCTATTTCTGAAAATCCAAATCCCATCGCACCTCCAAATCGTAGAGGAAGAGCTTTTGATGTACGCCCTCATTATCTCACTATTCTTCCTGCATTTAGAGGTACTGCAACAGAAGAACCATATGTGCATCTTGCTGAATTTGATGCAATATGTAGCACTATTGGTGGGAATCACTTCACACAAGATGAAGTGAGGTTGCGATTGTTCCAATTCACTTTGAAAGACAGAGCTAAGCAATGGTTCCTTACCTTGCCTGACAATAGTATTCACACATGGCAAGAAATGCAACAAATATTTTTAGATGAATATTACTCTATGGGTAAGACCAGTGACGCAAGAGAGGCTATTCGATCTTTCCAACAACAAGCAGGGGAACAATTTCATGAAGCATTCACGAGGTTTAAGGAACTTATTCGCATGTGTCCACACCATGGAATTGAACGTTGGGAGTTGATAAAGGCTTTCTCGGATGGATTGACGACTGAGGAAAGAAAATATTTGTATTCTACAAGCAATGGCACATTCCTTTCCAATCATGAAGATGCCGACTGGGAATTTTTAGAAAGAATGTGTAGAAACTCCAAGGCGCAAGCCTCTGCCAATAGACGATCTAAACCTAATTCGGTACGATCAGCCACGGTTGACTATGAGACTAAGGAGCGGATTGCAGCATTGGAAAGACAATTGGCAAGGTTAGGGCGAACGGGTACAAAGGAGGTTGCAACTGTAGGATACGATGTGTGTGAAGAATGTGGTGAGTTAGGTCATAATGTTGATGCGTGTCAGTTAGTGATAGAAAGAAAAGAGGAAGTTAATCAAGTTTACGGAGATAGAAAGCAATTCGATATGAATTCCAATACTTATCATCCCGGACTAAGAAACCATCCTAATTTTAAGTATGGGAATGCTTCAAGCCAAATGAATCCTAACTTTCAAGGTAATAACCAAGGTGTTCCCACATACCCTAACCGAGCACATGGGAATTACAATCCAAGTGGTTATCAAAGAACTTCGTATGCTCAAGGAAACAATCAAGGGAGTTACAACCACGGGGGCCAACAAGGAAGTTCATCACGAAACCATCAACATAATTCTCAAACTGGAGTAGTTGGGGGTGAAGAATCTACAAATGCAAAGTTGGATGCTTTGATGAATATGATGAAGGAAAATATGCAAGAGAATAAAAGGGAAAATGAAATCAGAGATAAGGCTTACGAAGCATTAAACAAACAAGTAGGTCAACTAGCAGAAGATGTGGCTCAAATCAAAAGAAACCCTGGGAAGCTGCCAAGTGACACCACAATCAATCCTCAACATCAGGGAACTTCCACAAAGAATGTCAGAAATGTGCAAATCAATCAGGTAAGTACCCTTCGTAATGGTAAAGTTTATGATAACAAGGTTGGTTCTCCACCACCATTCGTAGAGGGGGTGGTGGAAGATGTCAATAGTGATAGTGAAGATGAACAGGAACCTGTTTTAACAAAATCAACGAAAAAGGTAACATTTCAAGAGGTAACCAAACCGGTTTTAAAAGATAATGTAGATAAAAATAAGGATAAGGCATTGGAGAACAATGTCATTCCTTACCCTTCAGCTTTAATTGAACCGAAAAAGATAGTAAACAAAAGAGGTCCACAACAAGATGAGATGTGGGAAATTTTTAAACAAGTTAAAGTGAATTTACCTCTTTTAGATGCAATAAAACAAGTTCCTGCTTATGCCAAATACCTGAAAGATATGTGCACTCAAAAACGAACTCACAAGTTTCCTAAGAAGCTTGATGTCCCAGCAAATGTAAGTGCCATCTTGTCAGGTGATCTTCCACCTAAGCTTAGGGATCCAGGAGCGCCTATTATTTCTATTCAAGTTGGTGAATTTAAAGTTGCTAGGGCGCTACTCGATCTTGGGGCTAGTGTTAGTATCCTACCTGGGAGTTTATATGACCAATATGACTTTGGTCCCTTGCAAAAAGCCAATACCACGGTAGTGTTGGCCGATCTCACAATGAAACTCCCGCGTGGCATAGTAACTGATGTCATTGTCAAGGTGGATGACTTCTACTATCCGGTCGATTTCTTAGTTCTTGATTATGCTTCACTTGACAAAACTAAACAATCTAATGTCATACTTGGTAGACCATTTTTAGCAACTGCTAATGCACAAATTAACTGTCGAGATGGAACAGTTGACATGACTTTTGGTAATCGTAAATTAAGTGTCAATGTGTATGACAAAGTAACTAACTCCTCTGTTAATAATGAATGCTGTATGGCGGATATTATTGACGGGTGTGAACCTTATAAAAATGAGGGACACATCGAGGAGACGTGTGTTATTTGTGACAGGTTAGGTATTGATCATGCATATGAGTTGGAGGAAGAAGAAAAGAAACTTGAAGTGTCTGCCATACATGAAGGAAGACCACCATGGACCCATCAGGTGGAGTCTCTACCTGAGCACATTGATTCTCAGTTAAAGCCATCACTGGAAATTCCACCAAAAGTAGAATTGAAAGAGCTTCCCAAACACTTAAAATACGTATTTTTGGGAGACAATCACACCCTTCCAGTTATCATTGCATCCAATTTGGAAAGTGATCAAGAAGAAATGTTACTGAATGTGTTAAAGGAGCATAAAGCAGCAATAGGATGGACAATTGCGGATCTCAAAGGTATCAGTCCATCTATTGTCATGCATAAAATCATCACTGATGCAGGTGCAAAACCTGTTAGAGACACTCAGAGAAGGCTTAATCCCAACATGCGCGAAGTAGTGAAGAAAGAAGTTCTCAAGTGGTTGGATGCCGGGATCGTGTATCCAATTTCTGATAGCACATGGGTAAGCCCTACCCAAACTGTGCCTAAAAAATCAGGCATTCAGATTGTTAGAGGCGAGGATGGTGAACACATTGCCACTCGACCCGTCACTGGGTGGCGAGTCTGCATTGATTATAGAAAGTTAAACGCAGCTACATCCAAAGATCATTTTCCACTTCCGTTCATTGACCAAATCATTGAGAAGTTATCAGGTCAGAAATTTTATTGTTTTTTGGATGGGTATTCAGGATATAATCAGATTGCAATTCACCCTGATGATCAACAAAAGACTACCTTTACTTGCCCATATGGTACCTTCGCATTTAGGCGAATGCCATTTGGACTTTGTAATGCCCCAGCCACCTTTCAAAGGTGCATGATGAGTATCTTTTCGGATATGATTGGGGAGTCTTTGGAAATCTTTATGGATGACTTTTCAATTTTTGGTTCATCTTTTGAAAGTTGTTTAATTCAATTAACAAAGGTTTTAAAAAGATGTGTTGAAACAAATTTAGTGTTGAGTTGGGAAAAGAGTCATTTTATGGTTCAAGAAGGGATTGTCTTAGGTCATGTAGTGTCAAAACGTGGCATTGAGGTTGATCATGCTAAAATTAAGATTATATCGACCCTACCCCCTCCCACGAATGTAAAAGGCATTAGGTCATTCTTAGGACACGCCGGTTTCTACAGACGATTCATAAAAGGATTCAGTACAATTACAAAACCATTATGCAACTTACTTTTGAAAGATGTGCCTTTTGTATTTGATGACGCATGTCTTAAAGCTTTTACTATGTTAAAACAGAAATTGGTTGAAGCCCCAATATTGCAAGCACCGAATTGGTCAATACCTTTTGAAATAATGTGTGATGCTAGTGACTTTGCAATTGGGGCCGTGTTGGGGCAACGGGTAGACAAGAAACCCGTGGCAATTTATTATGCTAGTAAAACTCTAGATGGTACTCAATTGAATTATACTACCACTGAAAAAGAGTTGCTTGCAGTTGTATATGCTCTTGATAAGTTTAGGTCTTATATTTGGGGGAGCAAGGTCATTATCTATTCGGATCACAGTGCCGTACGCTATTTGATGGAGAAGAAGGATGCTAAACCAAGATTGATCAGATGGATTTTATTGTTGCAAGAGTTTAACTTAGAAATTCGAGACAAGAAGGGTAGTGAGAATGTGGTGGCTGATCATCTATCAAGGATTATCAACAATGATATAGATAACACCTTGGAAATTAATGAGACATTCCCGGATGAGTATTTATTTACAGTTTCTGAGTTACCTTGGTTTGCTGATATTGTTAATTATTATGCTGCAGGTGTTATTCCAGAACATTGGCAAAAATGGAAGCGACAAAAATTCTTGGCACAAGTTAAACAATATATCTGGGATGACCCAGATCTTTTTAAAGTTGGACCTGATCAAGTTATCAGGCGGTGTATTCCAGATTCTGAAATTAAAGACGTCTTGGGACATGTACACGCTTCTGCATGCGGGGGTCATTTTAGTGGCCAGAAAACAGGATATAAAGTTTTATGTGCTGGGTTATTTTGGCCAACTATATTTCGGGATGCATATGCATTCGCTAAGAATTGTGTAAATTGCCAAAAGATTGGTAGCATTTCAAAAAGGAATGAGATGCCCATGCAGCCAATTCTAGTTGTTGACATCTTTGATGTCTGGGGAATTGACTTCATGGGCCCATTCCCAAATTCGTTTGGTAATTCATATATTCTTGTGGCAGTCGATTATGTATCTAAATGGATAGAAGCGATTGCCACCAAAACCAATGACCATAGTGTTGTTTGTAAGTTTGTTCAAAGCAACATATTTTCTCGGTTTGGTGTTCCCCGTGTGATCATAAGTGATGGGGGATCTCATTTTAAAAACTTTAATTTTCGAAAACTCCTTAAACAATATGGGGTAGATCATCGGGTTGCAACACCGTACCATCCACAAACTAGTGGGCAAGTGGAAGTATCAAATAGGCAAATTAAAGAGATTTTACAAAAAACAGTACGTACCGACCGTAAGGATTGGTCCACAAAACTTAATAATGCATTATGGGCGTATCGTACTGCATACAAAACACCTATTGGTACTACACCTTATCGATTGGTGTATGGCAAGGGATGCCATTTACCAGTTGAATTGGTTCATCGTGCTCTATGGGCGGTTAAAGAGGTTAATGTGGATTATGATGTTGCAGGTAAACAACGAAAATTAAGTCTTGTTGAATTGGAGGAGTTACGAAATGAAGCATATGCGACCGCTAGCTCATATAAGGCACGGATGAAGAGAGTTCACGATGCTAAATTGCAAAGAAAGACATTTGAGGTAGGTCAAAAAGTTTGGCTATTTAACTCACGTTTGAAATTTTTTCCAGGTAAGCTTAAAAGTAAGTGGACGGGACCGTATGTGATCAAGCGTATTGGGCACTATGGCGATATTGAGATTGAGGATCTGGATGATCACTTACGACAAGTTGTGAATGGTCATCGGTTAAAACCATACTTAGAAGACACAGATTTAAACCCGAAGTTAGAGGAAGCGGTGAACTTAGTAATAAGTTCACCGACTTGCGATCTACAGGTCTAAATATCTCTCGAAAGTCCAGCTAACGACTTGAAAAAGTTAGCGCTTACGGGAGGCAACCCGCGGTTTTGTTCGTGTTTACTTTTCATTTTAAGTTCTTTATTTCATTTATGTTTTGGTTTACCATGTTTTTCAGCCAAACTCGTGTTGCTTGACGCTTGCGATTGGTAAAGGCCCGGGTACGTTTAAATTATGGTTAAAGTTGAGGACAACTTTAAGTTTCGTGAAGGGGTGGGAGGAGCATGTAAATCAAATCATAATCAAAAAAAAAAAAAAAAAAAAAAAAAAAGGCAGAACATCCTCCACCGTAGCCTACGGTGTACTTGAAATTGGTTCGGCAGAAACCCTCCCACCGTAGGCTACGGTAGGTACCGTAGGCTACGGTGGCCTTCAAACTGAAATTTCAGAATACCCCTTAGCGTAGGCTACGGTGTGTAGCGTAGCCTACGCCAGGGTCAAAACTGGTGGACGGGAATTTGACCTAAATTGTACCCACACACTTATTCACATCAACCCTTTCACCCCCATAACCCATCTCTCTTCTTCTTCAATCACCACAACCCCATAACCAACATTCATCTTCAATTTCATCATCCATCCACCAAATCTAACAAATAAGTAGTGCTTCTCGCTTAGTTTTTTGCAAGGAACGCATTGTGAGTGTTAGTTTTACACGAATCCTTGTCGTTTTTGTGTAATCAAAACGGAGCACAACGAACCCTAATTTCCAAAATTGGGGGTTTTTGATTTTTAAGCAGTTTTCTTGCAATCTAAGTGTTCCACAACGTATCAACAACAAAGGTAAGATCTTTTCACTTTCGTATATGATTACTCGGGTATGTTGCTAGAAAGTTGAATACTTGAATATACATTGCACTTAGATTGGGATGATTGTATGGAATTGTTGATAAATTTGTGTTACATATTGTCTTGATATGCTAGAATATGACATAGATTGTTGATGGTGATACAAGTTAAGGATAGTGAACTTTGAATAACATTGTTGAATATGACAGTTTGACTTTTATAAGTCAAACCTATAGAATTCTTATTGCTATTAATTGAGTTAACTAATCAAAAGAAATCAATAGCTACTATGCTAGAAATAAGTGTGGGGAGGGGGTTGTTGGTCATGAATGTTGTTTATTAGATGTTAAAAGTTCAATTGATAATGTTAATTTCACATGGTTTGTTGGTTGCATACGTTTGATGTGTGTAGATGGGACGAAAAGGAAAAGAACCGGCTGGACCATCTAGAGCCGAACCCGAAGCACAACGAAGGAGAGTGGAGGGTCAGGAAGATGATGACGGAGGAACCCGTATCGGAGATTATCCAAGGGCAAAGCCAGTGTGGAAGACGGGATCTCTGGAAAAGAAGGATAGGGTGTTTCATAAGCAACTATTCGCAGACAAGATGCTTAATCAGAAAGACCCTCATAACGGATTCTTATATGAGAGGGTAGTTAATTTGAATGAATTCCGAGCCTTTGGTATCGTGCAAAAATTTGAGGCTATCGGCTGGGAAGCGGTTTTGAATTGCTATGACGGAGTGACTGACAGAAAGTATATGAACCCCGTAATGGAATGGGTGGGTTCATTGAAGTATGAGGGTGGTCGATCACCACCAAAGACCATGAGGCTGGTCGGTGATGTTGGAGGCAGAGAAGTCATAATGTCTCATGACACACTAAAAGAGATTGCCAACTTCGATTCTATACCGGATAGGCGTGGAGGAAGCAAATACTTATACCCATCCTCGATGGAATTATTCGACAAGTGTCATTTACATCCTCAATGGAATCAAATGCTTTCTGAGTTGTTTTTACCCGACAATGATGGGAGGATGAGGCGAGACCAGATGAAAATGCAAGCAAGGTTGCTACTTTTGATTGTGCAACAAAACATCTTACCTCGTAGAAGTGATCGAGGGTATTTGAGGCATCCAGATGTGCAGATAGTGCATTCCCTCATGACAGGGTCACCAAGGATATCCTTCAAACATCTAGTGATGATGAACATCTGGTATTCACGCAACAAAGTGGATAAACAAATAATCCCATATTGCCGACTAATCACCGCGTTGCTTAAACGTCAAGGAGTCATCACACCAGAAACAGATTTCCATGAGGAGGACATCCCCATTTTTAATCTATCCGGGTTGAGCACGTTTGGTTGGTCATATGTAAAAACAGCCCGTTATCACAAATTGAAAAACGCTGGAAAAAAATGGAGAGCATTAAAGTTGGATGCTGAACCGTTAGACGAGGGGGAAACGGATGAACCAGATAGTGGGGAAGAGGAAGTTAGTGATGAGGAGATGGAAGACGGTGGAGCAAGAGCACCTTACTTTGGTGGTATGCCTAACTACTATGATACTTATGGGGGTTACCAAGGTATGGAAGAATTTGTTGTTCAACAAAGGCCGATAGACTTTGATTCGTGGACAAGTTACCAACAGGCCTCCTACGATCAAAACACTCGCGGGTTTGAGCAGCTACATTGGGACAACATGTTAAACCACAACCGTCAGGAACACTGGAACCGCACCCACGCATGGAATCAAGAACGTGAAGTGAACTTAAGGTGGCAAGATGATCAAAGGAGACGGATGCACAACGCTTGGCAAGCAGGTGAACCAGTGATTGAACATCCAGAGATTGTAGACTATACCACTCTTGCCCCATATGATGGAACAGTGCACTACCCAGCCCCACCAGTGCATCACTCACCATGGCTCGACCCTATTCAAGATGAACAGCAACAACAACAAAGTCAAGGAAGCTCATCGGACGCCTTCAACTTTGGAACATTCTCAGACACAATGAGGAGCATTTTTGGCGATCCACAGAATCCTTACTATTGAGTACTCGCTGATCCATGATCAGGTCCACGTACTCCTCTTATCTGTTAATGTTTTCTGAATATTAAACTAGCGTTAATTGTTATGGTAATTGGGTGGGCGGGAGGTGTGAGACAATTTATGTTAATGGGTAAAAGGTATGTTGGTTATGGTTATATTTTTGTCCGGGTCGGTTTGGGTTGGAAAAGTCATTTGGGTTGATTTCTTGGATAAACTGATGTGCAAAGCAAAGAAAACATCACACACTTAACCTCAACACCATACATTAGGGACAATGTAACCCAAGTGTGGGGATGAGGTGAGGCAAGACAAGAGTTGAAAGAGTTGAAAAATTTTTGAAATTTTTTTTTTATTGTTTTTAAGCAATCCAATCGAACATGAAAACAACAAGCATACCAATTGATTCTTGTCATGTTTGATGTAAGGGTCCTTAGTCATGGCTTAATTCTACGGTAAAAAAAAACAAATAATAATTATGTTAGCAAGGTTTTACAAAAAAAATAAATAAATTAAGAACTGTCTAGTTAAGGTTAACAGGCTATTGGTGTAATAAAAGCATGCACACGCCGGCAACCCTAATTCCTACTTGGTGAGATTTTGAAGCTTACTAGATTGTTAGTTCACATATAAATTGTTTCAATTGTTGAGTGTAGGCCATATGATTCTTTGTGTTAGAACTTGTGTGAGTTGATACATATTGAGACGGTAAATTTGATAAGTGCACATAGATGATCAAGGCAATCTAGGATTCCTTTTTCTTTTAATACCAATTTTTGTGTTTCACACTTTACCTAAAATTCCCCCTAGTAGCCACTTTCGAGCCTTAAACCGTTTATTTTGACAAACCCATATCAATAAAACCCAAATCAAATTTTACCCAATGTGACCAAGTTACCACTGTTGATAACATTCAGACTAGCTTCAGTATTTGATTTATGATAAAAGCAAAAAAAAAATAAAAAAAAAATTAAAATAAAAAATAAAAAAAATAAAAAAAAAATAAAAAAAAAACTAGAAAGAAAAGAAAGATGCAAATTGTTGGTTATGGGTTAAATATGCATCCATGCGTTTGCTTTGTTTGAATAATAGTTATGTCAATAAGGATGTCAACAGTTGGTATTGCCTTAATTTATATTTTAGCCACACTCACAGCCAATCATTCCTACCTTAACCTAAGCCCAAAACCCGTAAGTCCTTTTGATGTGTGCATTGTCAATTTATTATCGTGGAAATTTGATTGTCACCCAAGCATATGATAACAAAGTTTCATATATGGACCTTTTGAGTGATATATTGGTGCAATTTTCACCAATCCAAAAATAAACCGAGAGGAGTGACAAATGGTGAGGGGTGTGTTGCATGACAATAAAAGTCGGAAGCTTGTTAGGTTTAATTAGTCGGATTCTATTTTGAATTAAATGTAACATCCTTTACTTGCTAGCCAAATATGATTATTGCAATTCTGGAATGGGCATGACTTTGGACCATAGCTAAGACATAGCAAAGGATTTTGGTTTATAATGTTGTTAAATGTTTTGAATTAGATTTGCTTGAGGGCAAGCAAAGCTTAAGTGTGGGGATGTGATGTGTGTGCGTTGGAATGAGATTTTAAGTGTTTAAACGTTAAATATTACGTTTAATTATTCATTTATATGCATGTGATTAAGTTGAATAAGTTAACTATGAGTTGGAAGTGATTTTGTAGGTAAAATAATAAAGTTGGAAGCTTACATGGTGAAACAAGGCATTGGAAGGGTCAAGAAACAAAGTTTCAAAGTGCAGCAGAAAGGCTTCCACCGTAGCCTACTGTAGCCACCGTAGGCTACGCCAGCTCAAGAAAAAAATCAGCAGAAAGGGTCCCAGCGTAGGCTACGCTGGCTGGCGTAGGCTACGCCAGGACAATTTTTGAAAACCTATAAAATCGCGTTTTTATTATTTTTCAGCCACCACTTGATTCTCATTCGACCTAAGACGAAAGAAGACGTATTTTGGAAGTTCTGGGATCGATTTTTCACCATTCCAACCCACAAAAACAAGATTCAATCATCCGGAATGCAAATCAACAACGGTTTTGAAGATCATTCAAGAACGATGAGCGGCTAATCCTCTCGTGATCGACTTCGGGTATTAGGTTTTGTGTGATTAGGTTTTTGTTTTTGTTTAACTTTGTTGGGATTAAACTTTAGAACCCGTTAAGTTCTTTTATGAGTTTAACTTGTGTTTTGATTATTTAAACAACGATGTTGGTAAACTTCTAGTTGAATATCATTTAATCTTCCGGAAATTATATGATTGCAAGTTTTGGTTTCTAATTGAATTGGTATTGTGTATCAAGACCCATTAAGTCCTGATTATCGATATAACTTAATCATAGCACGTACAGAATCCCTATTAAGGATTTTCCTTAAAGTTAAACTAAACAATTGCTGAAAACCAAACCTAGAACCGAAGTGGATTACTTTCTCTTATAATCGTTTTCTTAATCAAGTTTGATTCTTTCCAAGTTGTTTTCTTAGTTTATTTATTAATTATTCCAAAAATCCAATTTTCACAGCCAAGAGGCAATAGTTAAGTAATTTGTTAATTTAATTAATTAGTATTTCATAAATTAAAGTACAATACACCGACCACTAATTCCACGAGGATCGACAACCCTACTTACCCTAACTAGTTTAAGGTGAATAGGAACACACATTTTAACATCTTATTTGATTGATACTTCGACATCGATCACGCCCCCGAGAGCGGGGTCCAAGGGGCGGCAGACCCTGGCGGGGTCCAAGGGGCAGAGCCCCTGGCTGGGGTCGAGCTTCCCTGCAAATGCATTAAAATTTGATTTTTCTTAAATTTCACATGTGAAATTAGAGGGTAAAAAATGTAAAATTTTAATATGAAAACTGCCTCCGGCAGTTTCATCCCTTCCCTGCAAATGCGAAATTCGAATCAATTGATGGTCACTCTCGTTTTTATTAGTTCACGAATTTCTCACATTTAGATCTATACTTGTTCTTCGAATTGAGTTTTATCCGATTGAAAATTTGAAGTGAACCCAAATAGTTTCAATCTGATAGCGTTTCGAGACTCTCAATTTATCACGGTAATTATCAACAAGACATACGGGTGGAACAATTTCTTAGTAAGAATAGAGCTACGACATTCATTCTACTTCTCTTAAGAATAGAGAAGGCCTTGTATTATGTAGGTGAAGTGTCTAACTTAGGTAAACGAATGTTTCGAATTACTAAAAGGCCTTGTGATTGGTAACATGAAGATAGAAAACCTTCTCGTCAAACCACTAGAAGGTGTATTATTCTGAGGTAGACATTCGCTGTCCCTCAATGGCTTAGTGATATGAGAAAACCTTATATGAAATAAGGCCAAATACCTCATTTATATACTTGATGAACCTTCATAATGTTTTAATCGGCGTTTGGCTATTGTAACCTTCTGTGTTGTTTAGTTATATAATCAGAGAAACCTTTAACAAAACTTCTATTAGCACCTAGTTACCTTTGATAAGCAATGATAAGTTGCTGCTCACAGCCTAATTGATGCTACTAGACCATGTTCCCCTTGATGATCAATTGCTATTGATCTCCATTACCATTGACTATTAGTTACCTCCAATAGTAAGTTCCTACCGACGGCCATTTTCGATGTAGTTTTCATCGATTATGCAATCCGAACCAAGTTCTAGTGGCTTTTCACATAGATAAAATAAAATATTTTCACACTAACCATGTAGAGGCCTCACCCCCGAAACTCGCGAAGAGGCTTGATGCCCACTTAAAACCGCCGAAAGTTCTTATGCGTCAGAATGACAATAGTCCGGAACAAACATGTACTTCATACCTTCTAACTCGTATCGATATTTATTATGATTTCTCTTTGGTCTGAAGTAAATCCAGTTAAACTAAAATGACTTTAATGATATTAAAAAGATGGACATGTGTTTAGAGTAAAACGAAGATGATAAAAATAATTAGCTTATTGTTATTTTTAACATGATTTATTCTCATTACCTATGCTAATAACCTTTTTTTTTACATTTTATGTATAACTAGAAATTAAGCCTAATCTCTACGAAGTTTGTTATACGTGTGGAGTTTGTGGCATTAATGTGGTTGATACATAAAACAAACGTATAAAGTTGTAGTGGATTGTTTCTGGATATCAAAACATAGAAAACAAAGTCAAATTAAGACCCCAAAAAATACATTATTTTGAATATAACCTCGTTTTTAACAAATTTCTACACGGACGTCAAGAAAAAAATTTAACACAACCACAAATTAGTCTTTTTATATAAAAGTTAACAGACGAAAACTATTGAGTAAAACTTAAATTAGTAAAAAGATTTAACAGGTTAAACACGTATGTTACATATAGTGCATGAGTCAAGTTGAAGCATTAGAAAATTAAGTGTTTAGGTTAAAAGGTTTGTCGATTCAACTTGAAGTTCAAAGTTGAGATTTCAAGCTGAAAAAGGAGTGGTTTGAATGATCAAGTTGAAAAAAGAGTGGTTTGAATGATCAAGTTGAAAAAAGAGTAGTTTGAATGATCAAGTTGAAAAAATAAGTGATGGTTGGACATTAGTAATTGTGTGTATTTAAATGTTAAGAGGTAATTTTTGTGAATGTCATTATCCTTGACTTTTTGAATACGTCTTACATTAATCAATTGAATTCAACAATTATTCTGTTAAGGCTAAAATATGGACTTTAGATCTTTCAAGCCTCAATAACATCTTATATTCTTTCTTTCTACTTACTTATTCTTAATACTTTTCTATAATTTGCTCTATTCTTGTTGGTATCATTTATGATCTGCATAATAATATTAGCAATATATAACTACCTTTATTCATACACGGGGCTTTAAAAACTGTAAGAAATCAAAGTTTGATACAAAGGGTCTTATTAGTGTATGTATGTTGATGAGTGAGTGGTGAGTAGTGAACACTTCTGTGTAGGTGTCAGTCAGGGATGTAACTATTTTGGAAAGGAGGGGGTAAACTGATACCATTTTTTTTATTCAAAATAAAATTCTAATACACTAATTTTGAATGACGCATGTTTTCTTTACGATTAATACCATTACTTCCTGAAAGAAAAATTATATTCCGCTGTGCATTGGTTTAAAAAAAAATATATAAGCTTTTTGTAAGTTAACAAAGTAATTAAAAAGTTATATAAAAGTTTAAGTATATGTTAGTTGCGTAGATCGTAGAATACTAGAATTAAAATCCCAAATCCCTGATCAATTCTCATTTTCTATTACCTAATAATTAATAAGTTCTATTGGTTGCAAAGAAACATATTGAATATCTGTTGGTTTATCATTTATTGAAGTTAACATTAGTTTTATCAGTTGCAATACTAAGTGTTAAGATATGTTTTATTCAGTGAAGCGTATAAAAATAGATTTATGTAATCATATGAGTGATGGATATATGAATGTTGCTTGTATTTGCTATATTGAAAAATAGTTCTTTTGCAAAAATTATCATTGAAGATGTGATGAATTTCTCTGTCAAAGCATGAAAACTTTATAAGGAACAACTATAATAGGCATTTTCTAATATTTTAATCATGGGTGTAGCATTAAAGGGGCTAGGAGGGGCTCCCGTCTCCTTTTTTTCGTCAGTAGTGTTATTTTTTGGTTCGGTGATGTAAATTTTTGGCCGGATAGTGTTAAATTTTTTATATATAACAAGTTCGCCCCCCCCCCCCACCTTAAAAAAATTAATTTCGCCCACGCCCCCCTATGAAAATGTCCAAGCTCAGCCACTGATTTTAATGACATTGATTTTTTTTTCTAGTGACATTGTCTTTTATTTGTTATCAAACCTGACCTTTAACGGACCCGAAAACTATGACGTGCGGGTTGTTAGAATCCATGACCCATAAAATACTAACATTAGGGGAAAAAATCCCAAATTCACTCGATTTTGTTGTGCCAATGCAGTAGACCAGTGATGTAACACAACCATGTAACGCAATTTTCAGGACGAAAATTCTTTTAACATGGGGATAATGTGACATCCGATAATTTTCCGACAAAACTCCGTTAGTTTCGTTAGGTCATACATACACATGTCGTGAGCACACACTAGTCGTCGTGAAACGTTGGTGGCCTATTAATAATTAACCACGGTTAACAGATAATAATCTAATTAATAATTTTGATTATTAATTTGTGGTTATGTGATTCATGAATTTTAAATATTATTTGTGAATTTTACTTGATAACATGACAATGTGTAATATTTAATTCATGAGTTTTGTTGTTAGTTGAAAATATATGATTATTATTATTGGTTAATAATACATGTGTTATGTAGTTAAAAACTTATTTAAAAAGGTGTTAAAAGATTAATTTTTATAAAATATAATTAAAGAGGGTTTAAATTGTAAGTGTTAAATAAGTTAAGTTTAACAAAACCCAACCCTAGCCCCACACCCCCCTTATGGACGAAACCATCACCCCAAACCCCTTCCTTGCGATTTTGAACAATTACATCAAGCATCCATCAATTTTGGCTTGGGTACAAGTGTTCCAACGTGTTAGCAAGCATAATTCTCGATCATTACTCGATTTGAGGTAAGATTTTGATTAGTTTTTCATTGTTTTTGATTCAAGAACAACCCTAGTTCAATTAACATGATTAAAGTCGAAATTGATGTTGTTTGATGACAATATTATGTTAGTTGAATTGCATTGGTGTTAGTTTACGTGGATTATGCAAGAAATTCATGGAATTTACGTGTTGTTCATACCTTGCTATAAGTAGTAACTTTTGTGCATGAGGTTTGGGAATTATGATGATTTGATGATGTTTATCGTGTCTAAATGGTTGTTATGAACTAGATTAGATGAAAAGTTGATGAATTTATGAATGAATTGGATGATAGATTGATTTTGGGTGTTAGTTTCCCAAAAGGGAAACTTTATTGATGCGAATCATTTGATATTTTGAATTGGGCATGTTTATGCTGTTAAGATCATGCTAGAATGCTTGTTGATGATGTCTAATGTGTTGGAATGCGTTAATTGGATCATTAGGTTACTTGATGGATTATTTGGGAAATTTAGGTTTTTATAGAATATTGCAAGATGTTGGGTTATGTTAGGAGATTATGGAACCATGTTTGGGATTATAATAGATCATTGTTGTGTATGTTAGTTGGTGTGAATCTTGTTGAGTAATGTGATAATGATCGTCATACACTCGTGCGAATCTGAGGCCCCTACTTAGTAGGATTGGCAGGGTTTAGGGTGTGAAGTCGTGAGTGGCTTCACATGGCATGTTGTGCATGATTAAACTCAATGTATGATTTATTAGTTGCGATGTAATTATATTTGTGTTGAGCATGTTGATTGTTTAAGATTCGTTGTGTTGTATGATAATCTATGTTGGTATGATCATCTTGATAGAACTTAAGATTGATGATTAATAACTTGTATGATAATCATGTGTATGAGTTGCTATACTTGATCAAACAAGATTTCAATTAGCATGTCACCAACGGGTCAAACGGGTCAACTAGGTCAAATGAGTCTTTGTTTTTCCAAAAAACCCTTGGGTCAATGTGTTTATTGAGGACTTAGGATTTTTAAACTTTTTTTTTTGGTTACACGTACCTATGTACTCGCGTGCTCTAGGTAACCTTTAACGGGTTGTCTTTCCACTCACCGTTAGCTCTCTATTATTGTTTGTTTACGCACCAAGTGAGTTCAAAACCCCATTTATTTACTCTCTTTTTGGGGGAGAAAGCATACTTGATTTTAAAATGCTTTACTACTATAACATGTGTTTAGTATGACATAGTGTGATATACCATCGAAAGCCCTTATACTTTCGGATCGTTAATTAAGGACTCTAGCAGGAAATCTTGGGTAGTACTACTGGGTCTGACAAGCCCCACCCGTACGACTGGAGGTAAAACGGGTGCAATACTGTCCTAAACGATAACAGCTATGTCGTGGCGGAAGGCAAACAAACAAACATAGTCAGCCTCGATCGTGAAATCATTATTGTTTATTATTAATGAAATTAGACTAACTATCTATTTCAATACACTTGTTTATATTTTACAAACGCTATTGTTTATGATGACTTACAAACTTTTGAACTAACCAACCGTCGTGTTGACACTTTTAGTATGCTTTTCTCAAGTCGTTACTAGCAGTTGCCCATAGGAGCACGCACTTGTCAAGCATATTTTGAACAAACATTGATTTACATTTGGTTTATCGCATTTTTACACACATTGGTTTGGGCGCTTGTTTTGAGCATTTTACATTTATTACTTTGGGTTTGAAATATTTACAAAACGCTTCCGTAATTGTTTTAAAGTTTTAAACTCTGATTTGTCTTAACTGTTACATGTAGCGTCGTTATGAGTAACTAATGACTTGAATCCTGGTTTGTTCACTCGCCTCGCGGTAAAACCCCGCACGTGAATTTTGAGGGTGTGACATTCGATACTGGCATTAGTAAGCAGTTTGCTCACTCTTGAGGTGTTATGGTGAGTGATTGGTGAGCAATGAGTGGGATTAATTATATTCAAAATTTATTTATTAAATGAAAAAGTAAAGGTTGAATTTGCGAACTCACGCTTGTAAGTCCTCTCACATAATACTCACGTAGGCAATGTGGTGTGCGCATTTAGAGATGGGCATTTCGGGTTTGGGCCGGACCCGAAAACGGGTACAACCCGGGTTTGGCCCAACCGGGTTTTTTGGTACCAGGGTATTGGTGAACCCGGGTACGAACCCGGGTTGGGTTCAGCAACATAAAAACCCTACCCGGGTCGGGTTCGGGTCGGGTATGAAACCCGGATCCATCCGGGTTTTTTCCTTTTTTTTATTTCTTTTTTCTTTTCTTGAATGACAAAGAAATTTAAAAAGAACATGGAAGACATATAATATTAAAACAACTTAAAAATACATAAATGAATCAATAAAAAATAATAATATCGTCTAATTTTATTTACTACGAGATGCTTGATCAAATGCTAATTCTTCGTCGGATATGCCAAAAGATACTCCGTCTTCTACCTCTTCATCATGTACTTTAGCTTCAAGTGTAATCTCGTCTACGAGGCTTATTTGGTCTTGTATACGATCCGTTGCATCTAAGTGATCCTTTAAACAAATGCACATCTCCACTGCTTTCGGAGTTAGTCTTGTTCTCCGTAAGGATATTACCCTGCCACTAAGAGAAAAAGCAGATTCCGAAGCTACCGTAGAAGCTTGGACGCTTAGTAAATCACGGGCCATAGCAGAAAGAATCGGAAATTGAGATTCTTTTCCTTTCCACCAAGCCAAAATATCGAATGCACGATAATCTTCGGTAGTCATAGTGGAAATAAAATCCGTTCCACTATATCTACCGAGCTCACTTGTTGGGGTGTTACCCCTTTGACGTTTAATCGTCACATCCCGAACAACATTTAACATAGTCAAAACAGTGTCTTTAATCGAGGTACTAGCACTTGAGGTTGATCCGCTTGGTATGGTTATGTTTACATTAGGCCCATATCTATTTAAATAAAAATTATAAATTGTTTTCAAATTTTCATTAAAAATTTTTTTTGCCTCGTTTGAAAAATTAGGGTTTTCGTCATGGATATCCAAATTGCCATTTATCTCATCTATCAAACATTCAACTCCCGCAACATTTAGAAACGGATTTAAAGCGACGGCACACGTAAAAACGGGTGGTAAGTCCTTAAAATATTTTTTAAACTTTTCTTTCATTGGTTCTATCATTTGATTAAACATATTATTTTTATTTTGAAAATTTTTAAAATTCAAAGCCATACAATATAATTCTTGAAGCACCGAATAACTAGTGGAATAATAAACTCCCGATAATTTTGTTGTTGAGTTTTTAAAAACCTCAAGAAACTAGAAAAGACGTTGAAGATTCTCCCAACCCGCATCAGGAAATGGGTCGGCTTCACCATTATCCGAAAGACTATTATGAAAAGCTTTCAAAGTGCCCTTTTGTTTTAAAGCATATTCAAACATGTGACAAGTCGAATTCCACCGAGTAGGTACATCCCAATTAGGACCTAAAAATCTAGAGTGCGTATCCTTACAAAGTTGTTTATAATCTTGATATCTTCTTCTACTTTTTTTAAAAACGTCATGTAACATAAATCGAAAAGATGTAATAAAGTTATTAACATATTGTCCGGATAGTCCGTCTTGCACTACTAAATTAATAATATGTGCAACACAACGAGTATGGAAAAAATCACCGTTTGCAATCGAAAGATATTTTAATTTTAATTTTTCAACCGCGGTTGTATTGTTAGAGGCGTTATCAAATGCAATTGAAAAAAGTTTATTTTGTAATTTAAAAGTACTTATTACATTATCTAAAAAGTAAAACAAAAATTCTCCGGTGTGTGGATGCGGAAAAAGATCAAATGCAATCGTACGTTTCATCAATTGCCATGAATTGGGATCCACCCAATGAGCGGTGCGCAAAGTTACGATTCGGGTAAACCGTGTGGAGCCGACCAAACGTCACTAGTTAAGTTTATACCGGTATTTAAATTTTCAAATAATACAATTAAATCATTTTTTGCTTGTTTCCATAATTTTAAACAATAACGTTTAAGTGTAGTACGACTTGCGTGGGTGTAACGAGGTTGAAGCGTCTCTCGAATTAAGTTGGTCAACCGAGGATTGTCGAAGTGACTAAAAGGCAAAGCTTCTTGAATCACGAACTTCGCCATTTGATCTCGAACCGTATTAACATCGTAATTATAGATTCCACCGTCTCCACCCAATTGTGTTTGTTGCGAATCCGGATTACTTTTCAACGACTTACAAAACTTCTTGCTAATGTGTTTGTTTAAAGTCGTGTTAGAATCTTTAGCAAGCAAAGCTCCACAAAACTTGCAACGAGCCTTTACAGACACGTCACTCAACTCAACCATATCCCAATTGCACCAAACATCCATGTTACGATTGTGTGCAAGAACACGAACGACGGTTGGAGCGTTGGACGAACCTTGACCAACGGAAGATTGTGAGTGAGCCATATCAAGATTGAAGAGAGTGAAAGTGTAAAACGAGAGAGTGAACGTGTAAAACGAGAGTAAACGAGAGTATTTTTTGCGTTTTTTGCGTATGTTTTTGCGTTTGAGACTTGGGTACTAAACCATATCAACCCACACCTATTTATACTAACTTATAAGCCTAAAAGTGACAAAAAAATGCCAAAAATCGATCCCAACGGCTATATAGCCGTTAAAAAACGGCTACTTTTAAAAAAAAACGGTCAAAACCGGGTCCAACCCGGGTTCAACCGGTTCTGGGTCGGGTCGGGTTCTAAGAAAATCTAGAAACTAATACCCGGTTCCAACCCTACGGGTTTTTTTCGGGTCCAAACCGGGTTCAACTATACCGGGTCGTACCCGTACCCGGTTCCGGGTCGGGTCCGAACCCGGTTTTTTTGTCCACCTCTATGCGCATTAGTTGATGTGGCCCACTCTCCATCACTATTCACGCGGTATAACACCCATGTACCGTAAGAGCATTTACATCTCATTCCTCATCTCCATCTCTATAACTACACTAAAAATCACTAACTTTTATTTCTTTTTTTCAATTAAATAATATTTTTTTTACATTTATCATTAATTTTCTCTCTTCTTTTCTCACAACCACTTTAAAAAATATTAACAATTTTATGGGGATGAACATTATTTACCCTAATTATACAAATGAACAGTAACGTTTCTATTTCTTCTATTTACAAACATCTCTTATAATATAGGACGCACACATAAATTTAAAGAATGAGATGTGATTATATGAATGCTCTTATATGTTAATGGTTAAAAAAAGTATTGTATTATATGATTTAGTGTAAATAATATAAACCTATATGTTAATAATACAACTAAATGAACAGTAATAAAGGGTGATTTAGGTATTTCCTTGGTGATTGTGTGGCTTGACGTGTTGCTTTCGTAGTTCCGCGTGTTCTTCACTTCTCCTTTTCTTCTTTTTTCGCCAGCGAATCTTCTACCGCCCAATGGCAGTGGGAGTCTGTCACGGTGGCGTCTCCGGCTATCGTTGCCGGCTGACGGCAGGTAGGTTTTCAGAGTAGTCACGCACAACTACTTGCTTAGCTAATGCTTTCATTTTGAATTTGGGGTCGTGGAGTACATATGTTTAAAAAGTTGAAGTGAGTCTTGCAGTTTGATATGTTTTCTTTTTGCTAAAGCAAGCATCAGATTTACCAATTGGATTTGGATCTAGAAAGATGTAAGCAAGCATCAGACTTACCATATGAGAGTTAAAAGCATCGGGCTTATCGAACTAGTCATAGCAGACGGGTTTTTAGAGCTTATTTTATTTTGCATATTTACAGGTGCATAAAAATCTGTTATAGTTTTTCTATATAGGGACAAGGTTTTGAAAAACCTCTAACTGAGTAGCTTATATGAGCTCTACTGCAAATGGACCATGGCATTATATCACCCATTTGTATGAAGTTCAGGTACGTGTTCTCTTCATAGTGACTAATTCGACCTGTTATTGACAAATGGGTTAATTCGGGTTTTTCTTAACAGGCCAAAGTATAATCAAAATATATAAAAGCTTACAATTATTTGTAAATTTCAGTAAAAAAGGGAAAACTATGTGAAAGAGGAGGATATAAGACAAACTACTTGACTTGAGTGATGTTTATTCATATATTTTTTTTATCCTTTACCACATATTTCTGAAACAAGAAACGGGAAGTTCAAGATCTCTTGAAGAAAACAATAATGACATATATTGTAATCAAGAGTCATATTTTTGCCACTGTTATATTTGTGCATAAGGTAGCATTGTACCATCATAGTAAGTAATTTGACATATTCTGATTGTACTTTTCTTTTCTTTTAGTTGTAATTCTATATAGCCGCAAACTATGTGGCAATGATTCCATCACAGCTTAAATTTTAAATTTTGTCTATCCATATATATGTATGTATATATATGTATGTATATATATATATATATGTATGTATATATATATGTATGTATATATATGTATGTATATATGTATGTATGTATATATATGTATTTATATATATGTATATATATATGATGTATTGCAAAATACATCGGTTATGCATGTACAGTTTGTACAGTTTTATTAGTTTTAATGGCGTTTTCCATAGAATAGGTAATCTTTTGATCCAATTGTGTTTTGCAGGTCTTGTGAGCTTGTTACGGTCGCAAAGTGAAGAAAATGAGTTAGCATGCGAGAAAGTCAAGTCTTGGAACGAGTTGGAGAGTTCGATAACTAAAACGAGTCAAAATTGTTGGTTAAGAATCCTCTCGCCACCCGCGAGTGTATTATTGAAATCCTCTCGCCACCAGCGAGAGGCTGTTAGGGTGGCTGAGGTTGTTCTCGGTCGCGGGGCGTGACTTTATTGATGTATTCCTATCGCCACCCGCGAGAGGGTGTTATCTGTAGATAAAACTCTTTGTTTCGGCAGAAAGAAAAAAAAACAAAAAAGGAAGGAACCCTAAGTTACGAACAAGAGTGAGGTTGGGCGATTTGGAGGCACCGATTCAGAGGTTTTCGAGCATTCAGAGCTTGTGGATTGAGGATTGAAGTCTGGGAAGCATTCGGTTCACATTAGTGACGTTCGGGTGTCTTTACTTTCGCTTCCTTCTTGTTCACTATGCTTAGTTTGGTTGAATATATTTTGTTTTCAATGAACTTCATGACGTTGAGAGGCTAATTCTATTATACTACCTAGATTGGATGATGGATTGGATAAAGTTTTGATTTTTATTGAATTTATGGATTCTATGGATTATTTATGAATTGTAGGTTGTTTGTTCTTTTGATTAGATGTGTATGCATGTTTGATAGTGTCTGCGTATTGTTTATTGCTTCGCTTGATTCTTGGTGACGGTCTTAATCACAAAATAGAGTCTTGTTAGATTTCAGATTTTGGTTAGTGTTCCTATCATAAAATAAATCTGTCATCTTTAAGGTTATAGTGCACATTTAACCTTAGAAGTAATATTCGGTAATCATATAAAATCAAGCGTTCTACTAATCGTCAACAACTGTGAGGTGCGAGATTATTGTTAGGTCTAAATCATTAAACCGTAGGTGGGAGCTTTGGAAAGCATATCCTTTTGGCTATTGTCTAACAAGTCTAATCGGGAGTCCAAATTCACTTTAGATTTAGATCCTGTGAGGGAGTGAATCGTGTAAGGTACTTTCATAAATCTGCAAGGCGTCTTGTGAGAGAGTCTAATAATCGGTAATCTGAACAATCTTTAGGGTGTCACAGTATGCTCTTGAGAAGGGTTAGGAGTCCTGTAAACATCCCGAGAGGTGAGAATTTAAAGATCCCGATTCCATTGTTGACAACTTCCAAAATAAAAATCATTGCTGAAGCAATCAGGATTCCAGTCTAGGTAGTGTTATCTCACCATTTGAATAAAGTATAGTCTAATTTGTGTTCTATAGTTAACTCAGTTAATTTATTTTTTTGAAATCAATTGCTTCCTTAGGAATAGTTAGAAACCCCCCCCCCCCATCAATTAAGCATTTGGTTATGTCCGTGTCAAGTTAAGTCTAGATAGAGTCTTTTTTTTTCGCAATTCATTGAGTCTCGTGGGTTCGATATCCGGTCTTACTTTAGCTATACTAGAGTCGATCGGTACACTTGCCGGTTAGTAGTTTAGTGTGTCTTAATGAGTCTAGAGTATTACGAGAGTCTAGAATTTAGGTTAATTCAGTAAATTTTATTATACTACTTTTTAGAGCATCAATATATGTATGTATATATATATGTATGTATATATATATGTATGTATGTATATATATGTATGTATATATATATGTATATATATATATGTGTGTGTGTGTGTATATATATATATGGATAGACAACACAATTTAATACTTATAGGGTAAGGTTCCAATGTTAACCCACCCTACATAAGTTAACTCATTAACTTTGTCTAATGATAGAAAAAATTCTGAATGAACAAGATGATGTCATGTGTTCATGTTCTTAAAAAAAATATATTATGGTCTTTTAACATACCATCAAAAATATCAGATTTGTTAATAAGATGACAAGTGTTATTTTTTTCCATAACCATCAATTTCATTTCCTATTTTTATACAAAATGGTTTCCCCAATCTTTATAAAACCTTATAACATTTTTCTACTATGTTATTTGTTTATAAAGATTACATCATAAACTCATCATATTTTTCTCTTTATTTCCGTTATAGTTCCAGTGTCAGTTAGTAGATCAGTGAAAGAAACACTTACATTGGTGCACCTACCACTTGGCATTGCTGTAACAAATAATAACATTGGTGTAATTAATATATAATAAAGAAAAACCTTACACATAGGGTTTTTTTATCTAGAAACATACATATACCAAATGAATTGCATATCCATATAACTATAAGAACTTTAAATAAAATATTTTTAAATAACTTTTATTGTTAAAACCATCATAAATGAAATAAAAATTAGAAAAAAAAATCATCATCATCTCTATCTCCATCTATAAAAATATATTTAAAAAGGATTGCATTAATCTAATTAGTTAATACACAAATAGAATAAAGGCATTCATGGCACTCAATATAAGTATTTTAAAAGTTAAAACTGTATATAGACCAACAAATATGATTTTAAAGGTAATTAAAGAATCTGATATGGTGCAACAAGTATTGACATAACACGATATTACATTAATATAACAAAGGGTATTACATCAGTGTAAAAAGGGTTTACATCGGTGTAAGAATCCACTGTAGTTTAAATGATCTTCTGTTTTGACATAATGACGAGCCACATGTTCAAATCACCTCCTTTATCTACTTAAATCCAACTAGAAGATAAAAACAAGTATTAAGAACACTTTTCAAGAATAATATGGCGGTTGTTTAAGCTAATTTAAGACATGAAAGGAATATTACTCATCAACAAATTGTGAAAAATAGAGACAATATTATCCTTTGATATGAACCAATTTAAACAAATTTAAGACATACCTATACATAATGTTTGTGATTGGAGTTCAAGATTTAAAGATTTTTGGTGGTGCTTAGGCTTTGATGGTAGGAGTTAAAGTAGTGTAAAAGAAGGTGAAGGTGGCGAAGGAGTGTGGCGACTGATGAAGATGAGCAACTGATGTGGTGGTGCTGCGGCAGTGGTGACTTGTTGGAGGTGGTGATGTTGTGACGGTTGTGGCGCCGATGAAAGTGAGTGGCGGGAATTGTTGAACGGGAACAGAGGGCAAAGTTTTTAGTGGCTGGGGTTTTGGTTATGAAGAAGGTGCGATGGTGAGTGGTGAAAAAGATGCGATAAGAAATGGTGAGGAATGTAATCCGATCTACAAGAGCATTGCATCAATCTTGATATTTAGAAAAGATAGAAAAAAAATGCAGATCTTGATAAGAGAGAGAGAAGAAAGAAAGATTTTTGTGGTTGAGTGTTTAAAGAAAAAATGGTGGGTTAATAAGATGATAGTTGCAGGTATAAGAATCATAGAATGCTAAAATTACTATATTACCCTTCTGGTACTAATGCAATAATTTTTTTTAATCAATAACATTGTATTTTATGACAACCATTGGATCACCATACTAAAATCCCAAACTCAATAAGATTAAGTTAATGAATTAACACAAGAAAGATGGGTTAACAAAATATGCACATCCTATATATATATATATATGTGTGTGTGTGTGTGTGGTTCATCTTCCATCCTTTTGTTCTGCAACTATTTGGGTTTAGATTTGAATCATGAAGAGCTTTATTGATTGATGTTTCATTATTCGATTGTAGTTGTATTTGGAGGGAGGGCTTTTGTTAATTTGTGTCGTTACAATGGGATTTGATTCATTGTGTTGTCAATGAATCAGGTGGTGTTCGATCGACTCCACTGTCCAAGAAAGACATAAATGCTATTGATATTGCATCTTGAGTTATTTTAGGTGAATGGTGAACGACATTTGGTATCATGACAAGTACATTTGTGTGATGGTTATCAATGTTGCATATGTTTAATTATGATATCTTCAAAATTTTATGATTTCTCTTTAAATCTTGATTATCATTGATGTTATCAGTTTCGAACGTCACCAATTGCATTTACAGGAATACGAAATATTATACAAGATGACCCCAAGTTTAAAAATATAAAGATGGTTCCAAGTGGTTGATGTTGCAACACTTGCAAAAGGATCTTTATATAGTTTATGATTGAGTGGAATTGAAATGGTTCACGTTGTGTATTTTGTGTCTCTGTATAACATTGAATCTAAATGTGGTCATGCTAAATCATTTTAGGGTTTGTTACTGTTGTAACAAAAATAGACATGATATGTAATGGTTGGTTTGTTACTGAACTAAGCTGTTTTCTTTGCCCAGTTTAGTTTTAGTTGATCATGTATTACGTGTTGTTGGTGATGGTTGCGGATCGATGAAAGTGAACTTAAGTTTATCTAAGATCAATTTGTATTTATATGCTTTTACAATGGTTGGGATTGGTGACTGTAGTTCGGGTTTTACGTTTGAATGTTGTTGATGTAAACCCACATTTGAATGTGGTTCTCTAATTAGTAGTTGTTTCTCATGATAGTTTATAGGCGATGATGATGAAAAGCTAGAGAGACTCGTTCGTTTTGACGTAGTAAATGAAATTTTGAAGCGCAACAAGCCACAAATTCTAAACCTTCTAATCACCGGTCACGAGGTGCGGGCTTGGGTCAAAGGCGCAACGCGCTCGGGGTTATCTCCCTAGTATGTATCAAAATTTAGATATAAGTGAATAGGTCAGTATTTAAATTTATAAAATATTATAAATTAAATATAACAATAAAATAATTTTAAATAAAACCAAAAAAAGTATAAAAATTAGACTGAAATATAAAATGAAGACACTTGTATTGACTTTGACCGTACAGACTACAGACATGTAATCCTCAACATACAATACTTGACAAGAAGGGTCCTTCATATTTTATATAACGACACCATGGGCCCCTAAAGATAAGTACTGTTTTGGTAAGGGTAAATTAGACGGTTTCTTTCTCTTTTGCTGAAGATTTAAGTAACAATTCCTCCTTGTAATAGTTTTCTGAAAACAAACGATTACAATAAATTAGCATGTAAATGGATAACAAGTACGTCACAACCTCCTTTTAGATAACAAAACTAATCCTATTAAAAACAACGCTTTGGAATCTAGAGGTTAACAAGTTACTATGCACGACATGTTGGACCTTGTTCAGAAAGTCCATAGCCTGTGGGGCAAGAAAACCAAATGTATGAAAAGCAAAAGAAATAAAAACTTGTTGATTTTCAAGACATGCTCTCTCGTGTTTAGCCACTTTATTTGATTATGCCTTCAACGCAACTTGACTCGCAACAAAACCATTGTCCCCTGAGCCCAACAAGAGCGGACACTACCGTAAGGTCAACACAAACATGTCCCATCCCCACCCCCACCCCCACCCCCACCCAAACACAAGAATATCAACTAGATCTTAAAGCACCGGGAAGAGGAGGAATAGCAACTTTTCTAAAATCTTGATCGTCCATTTTCTTATCTCCAGTGGGGATAATATAGGTATTAAATGTAACGAACTGCTTTTCAGCTATTTGAGATTGGTTTGGAAAAGTTTTGATCGATTTGAGTTGTAATGATCTCAAGCATAATTTGATCTAAATTAAGGCTCATTTAATAAACAAATTTGAGTCTGAGTTTCATATATCAAACTTGTTTAGACTCACAAGTTTAAAGGATTATCGTTTATATAAATATGGTCATTTTAATTTATACAATATATATACATTGTGTATGTGTTTGTGTGTGTGGTGTATGTATGTATGTATACACACACATAATTATTACTATCAGGATAGAGTTCTAAAAAGAATGTAATTTCTTGACAAAAGGAAAAGAGAAAGCAAAAGAGTTCGTTTATTTTTTTTGTTATTTTTTTAATCTATTGTTTTAATAAAAGAAAATAATTAAAATGCAATATTTATTCATTTATCTTGAAATTCAAATGAAAGCTATCAACAAATTTTGTTTATTTATAGAACCTACACATATGCAAGTCATGTATGGTTTATATTACCGCATAACCTACACATGTATAGGTAGCATCTAAAATTTAAAAAACATATAAACAAATCATTTTAATGTTTTTTATATACATATCATACACATTTGTATTCAAAGAGTAAAAGTTAAAAATAATGAGCCATTAACTAAAAAAAGGAAATGATTTTAGTTTGTTCTTATTGTATTCTGAAATGAATTTCACCGGTTACTATTATATATAATTTACTAGCTTTACTTACCCGTGTATTACACGGAAGAATGAAGATTTAATTATTAAATAACATAAAAATAAAAATAAAATCAAGTGCGTTATATATTAAATAAGACATAACAACTTTTGATTACAAGGTCACAAATGAGCAAAAACATCCTTATAAACTACATTTGTAGTAACATTAGTAGGTTTACACTCATTATCTAAAGCTAAGAGCTTCAATCCATTTTTACTCATAACTTGTGATAAGATGACATAAAGTTGATCATATGTAAAAATAGACTATTTTAAGTATAAACTGACACTAGACAGAAATTGACCTTAACTTTTGTTTATTGTCATAGTGAAACATACTGTCAAAGAAAACTGTCTTTTTTTAGACTTAAAAGGAATACTTTGTACAGGTCCAATCGTGAGCTAGATATTGAGTTGGTGTGAGGATATTAGTATGAAAAAATTAAGATTTGAATAATATACACTGAAAAATTATGTGTAATAATTAGATTAATGTTGAATTATTTTGACCCTGTAATCAAATATAGAGATATAGTATTGAATCGGGTCGAATTGGGCTATAAATGTTCATAATATGCTTGATTAGTTGTTGATTATTATTTATTTAATATTAATTTTAGTAAACCTGTGTATTATACGTGTTGAAAAAATAAAATATTAAATATAATAAAAATTTATGAAGTATAAAAATCTAAAATAAGATATGATTAAAATTACATATGAGTAATAACTATTAGTAATGAAATAACGATATCAATTTTTAAATTTTTGTTTCTAAACTTTTTTTTCCAAAAAAAACTTTTTTTTTTCAAAACAAACTGTATTAAAATGTTATTTTTTAAAATTTTTTATTATAACTCCTAATTTTAATTATTTTTAGTTTATAATACCAATTTTAAAATATAGTTAGATGTTTTAGAAAAAAAATTTAATTGTATAAACATTGTTTTCTAAAAATAACATTAATAAAAAGATATCTTTCTTAATTTATTAAAAATTTAATCTAAAAAAGAATTAAAATTATTTAATATTTTCTTAATTTAGGTAAGAGGAGAGAGAGGCGGAAAAAAAAAACTTAGAGAGCCTAGAAATATGTCAAGTATCCCTCTAAGTTACTCTTTTAGTATTATATATATATATAGATCACATGAACAACTAAACGTAATGCATATATATTTTCACTTATATATTTAAAATTTATATTTTTATTATATTATTATTATTATTATTATTATTATTATATTATTATTATTATTATTATTATTATTATTATTATTATTAATATTAGTATTGTTATTATTATTATTATTACTATTATTATTACTATTATTATTATTATTATTGTTATTATTATTATTATTATTATTATTATTATTATTATTATTATTATTATTGTTATTATTATTATTGTTATTATTATTATTGTTATTATTATGATTGTTTATTATTATTGTTATCATTATTATTATTATTGTTATTATTATTATTGTTATTATTATTATTGTTATTATTATTATTGTTATTATTATTATTGTTATTATTATTATTGTTGTTATTATTATTGTTATTATTATTGTTATTATTATTATTGTTATTATTATTATTGTTATTATTATTATTGTTACTATTATTATTATTATTATTATTATTATTATTATTATTATTATTATTATTATTATTATTATTATTATTATTATTATACATTTATTTTAACATATATAACTCACATATCGGCATAAAAAAGAGGTATAGATAATAAACTAAACCAGATCCGTCAATTAGTTTGTGATAAACAAAAATCATCAGATTTTAAGTTAAACTCGTTTTAACATGTTCATTTTATCAACCGATAACTTTGTATAAAAAATAATAAGATTTTCTAATACTTTTCATGATTGTAGCAGGTTAAATTGTAAACAAATCAATACATAACAATCACAACAACCTATAATAAATGGAAGGTCACTTATACATGAATTAAAGTTATTTAATACATAATATTACAAAAATCTATCTCTTATGGTAATTCTTTTAATACAATAATTTGTTAGAGAATCCATACTAAATGCTATATCCAATAAATCATAATGTTTATACCTTTTGTATAGATTAAAACTATAGATTAAAACTAAGGCAGACAATTCCCGACATGAGCTAAACACGACACGAATCTAGCATAAATAATTTTAGAATTGCATTGTTATATATAATACATTTAAAAGAAAAAAGCTCGTGTTTAGGTTGATTTGTTAATTTATACGAGTCATGTTCGAGTTGACATGTTTAACACATTTAGTTAAACACATCGATCCACTGACTCGTGTATGATATTTTAACCCACTTTTTAGAACCCACCAACCCAATTAACATGTTACATCTTAATTATTACCCATCAGTCCATCAACCCTTTGACATGTACAGATAAGCGGGTTAAAAGAGATGTGTTCGGTTACATGAATTTAAGTGTGTATGGGTTAGGGTTGATATCAACATGAAAATAATATGATCGTGTTCGAGTTAACAATTTAACCCGCCAACCCACTAACTCAACATAGGGGTGTGAATTTCTGGCACGACCCGAAAGCACGACACGAACCTAATAAGAAATTTGTGGGTTTGGGTTTACTATTAATAGGTTCGGGTCAGGTTCGGGTCGAACCTGTGAACCCGCTTACCTAAACAGGTCGGGTTCGGGTTCAACCCAACAGGTTGGCGAGTTGAACTGTTTGACCTATTTTTTATTTATTTTATTATATTTTATATATTTTGTGTCACAAATTAAGTTTTTTATGTGTTTTATTTCGAAATTTAGAATTTAAAATAGAAATTAGCCTAAGATTTTATCACTAAAATATAATTGTTTTATATTAAATAGTATTTTTTGTTGTAAAATAATAATTTTAAAGTATCAATATGTGAAAAAAAATATAAAAAATAAAACATTTGGGTCAATCTAGTCGTGTTCGTGTCAACCCGTAAATTTCCGTGTCATGTTCGGGTTGAAACTTATGATACAATTTTTGAGTTCGGGTCGGGTTGAACCGACAACCCGAAAACACGGCCCGTTTAACACCCCTGACTCAACGTGATTAACACCGATAATTCAAAACCAAATAATTATAAAACTATAGGGTGTCACTTTGTAGTTATGTAAAACTACAATTCTACAAAAGACATAAATAAATTTAATATTTAAATTTGTTTCCAAAACGTTTCAAATTTCCACAAGTTTCCCCTTTCGTCATCAAAATCGCGTGAAACAGGGAGTCGTCTTCTTTGTTCTTATTGTCTCATTCAAACCCCATAAATAATCAACCTTTTGATCAAATATGATCATCATCTTCTTCTAAAACACCTTTCTGCAAGTGGGTTCTTCTGATTTTCGATCAAAATCAAGTTTCAGAGACCAATCAATCGAAAAGATTGTGGAAAATGACGTGGATATTCTCACTGTTTAGCGGACCATCAGGGTTTTCAGCGAATTCAAGAGCTGAAGATGTTACTAATGGGATCGATGGAAGTGGGTTGACCGCCATTGTTACTGGTAATTTTGCTCTGTTTTATTTCAGATCTGTTGTAAGAGTGTAATTAGAGTTTTAATTGCGAATTTATACGGTGAATTTTGAATTTTCATATATGTTTTCCCCTAATTTTGAGGTTATAGCATAAGATTTATGTCATCTTATTGATTATGTTATCTTATTAATTATTGTGGATGATTGTAATTTGGGGAAAAATTGCCATAGATTCATTACATGCAATTGATTTTCAAAGAAAGTCATATATGCTGCAATTGGTTTTCAGCTTGTGTTCTTACTTGGATGCTACATACATGTTGTTGTCAAATTAGTAACCTAATGGCAAATAACTAGTGGGATCATGCCAAGGTTTAGTAAACAACCTTTAGGGTTACACAGCGGTAAGAATTTGAGTCCTTCGCCATTCTTATGTTTTAACGTGCAAGTTGTGTTTTACCTTATCCTATTGGTTAGTAGGTATTGGTGGTCATTTGAGTTTTCTGGATCTTTCGGTTTTAAAATATTGTAAATGAATTTATATGAATGTGATGATGGCATTTGCAAAGTGAAACTAATCATTTGTTTTCTTTGGCTATGGTATATGAATCAACCAATTCTTGTTGTCATTGATAATCTTGTTATATACGTATAATTTTTAGGGGCTAGTAGTGGTATTGGCACAGAAACAGCCAGTGTTCTTGCTTTACGCGGGGTACATGTGATCATGGCAGTAAGAAACGTTGAAGTTGGTCAAAAAGTCAAAGCAAAAATTTGCTCGAAAATCCCTAATGCGAAACTTGATGTGATGGAGTTAGATCTGAGCTCGCTGGCATCTGTACGACAATTTGCGGCTGATTACATTTCAAAGAACCTTCCTTTAAACATCCTAGTGTATGAAAGAACTCTTTGATTAATTTTGAAAGAATGTTACATTTGAAAGATGCATATTCGACTAACTTCTTCGGTTCTTTTGCGCATAAAGTCTAAATGCAGGGATCATGTCTCCTCCATTCACTCTTTCACAAGACAACATTGAATTGCAGTTTGCAACCAATCATATCGGTATGTTAATGTTTTGCTACACACAAAACATAAATATAATCAAGATATCTTCTTAAGAAAACATGTTTTGTTTGTTTTAGGTCATTTTCTTTTGACAAACTTGTTATTGGATACCATGAAAAAGACTTCAACTAAAAGCCAAAAGGAGGGAAGGATTGTTGTTGTCTCATCTGAGCTTCATAAGATGTCATACCCTGAAGGAATTAGGTTTGACAAGATCAATGATGAAAAAAGGTACATTATTTTGTTAGTAGTAGTTCGTAAAAGTAGAGGTGTAAAAATGGACGCGTTTGCTTGGGTTTAATCTGGCTCAATACAATTTGTTGGTTGGGTTGACCCTTTAATTTTCATTATTGTCTTTTGAATTTCATGTGAACCAAATATTGAATGAACATTTATATATTATTATTATTGCTTAAAGATAATAAAATGTAGCATCAAAATCTTTTGACCTGCAAATTCATAGTAGTTTTTTAGTTTTTGTCCTTATGGGTGGTAGATTGTTTTCCCTAAGACCATATGAAGTGCATGGTCTTAGTCGTAGGGAAAACAACGTATGCAACACTCACAAAGTTTTCCTAAGCAATCCATATGTCACAAAAGCATCCTTACCTTTTGAAATCATCACCACCTTTTACATTTATTTTTCAAGAAAATTTTAATTCTCAATTTCAAGAAAATACATATAGTTAGTTGTTGTTTCAAGAAAATCTAGTTAATTATGTTGAATAAGTTTATATATTTATAGATTATATAAATTCTCAGCTTTTATTTTATTGATTTAAACTATAAAATTTTAAAAGTTTAATAAGTTTATATATATAAAATTATATAAATTCCGAAACTCTATTAAAGATTTTAGTTCAATTAGTTTATTTTATAAAGTTTATGATATAAGTTATATACATTCTTAAATTAATAAGTTTGTGGATAAATAAATTTTCTTTTATTAAATCTTATGAGATGTATAAATATTTATATAGTTATCATTTTTAATGACCAAAAGAAAAATAATTTATTTTAAGGCGCCCATGATTTATACAAATTCTTTTAAATATATACAAATTATTAAAAAATTAAACATAACTTTAATTTTCTATGATAAAAAAAAAGAAGAAAAAAAAATAAGAAAAAATACATAAATAAAAAGAAAAAAAATGTCACGAACTCTACCTCACCCCACCCTGCCCGTCCCCGACTTCCCGTTCTTCACACGGATGTGATCACCACAAGTGCTCAATGTAGGATTTGTGAGCTACCCCATCCATGGTCATAGCTATTGTTTTTGGAGCGTCTGTGAGTTTCCTTTTATGGGTGGCCTAAACAAACCCAAGAGATTCACGAAAAAAGACAGTTGACCCAAGTTGTTAATTGTGGCCAAAATCACACTTACATAAAACTCTAAAGCCACAGATAAAGGTGTCCAGGATTTCTCTTTATTATTTATTGGGTTTTCTTGATTTCAGCTATAATGCTTTCAATGCTTATGGACAGTCAAAGCTTGCTAATGCATTGCATGCTAAGGAGCTAGCAAGGCGCCTTCAGGTGATTGTTTTTCTTCATTTTTTCAGCGGGTTTGATTTCCATTAGATCCGACCCATGATGATTATAAATGGATCATGATCTGACCCATTAACAAATAGAGTTTCCTCAAATCTGAAATAAAAATGATAATAGTAACTGTTGATTTTGTGGGCAACTCTTGAATTCACTTTTTTTTATGCTGATTGAATCAGAAAGAAGGCGCAAACGTGACTGTGAACTCACTACACCCCGGAGTAATAAAAACAAATCTTTTACGCAACCAAGGAATGGTTGCGTCTTTCTTTAGCCGGTTGGCTTTCATCTTCTTAAAGAATGTTGCTCAAGGAGCTGCAACTTCTTGCTATGTATCATTGCATCCACAAGTGAAGGGTGTTAGTGGCGAGTATTTTGCTGATAGTAACTTATCGAAAGCAAGCAAGTATGTTGATGATCCAGAACTGGCCAAGAAGTTGTGGGATTTCAGTTTGGAGTTGACTCGACTGAAGTAATCAGGTTCTCACCTTTGTTTATATATGATATCTTGGGTTCGTCAAGCGTTTTTATGGTCTTTATAATGTTTTTGTTGGTCTGTTTGCGTCATAATGTGCATCCTATGGAAATACATAGAACATGTTGATGTTTTACGCTCAGGCATTATATCGAATGAAAGATGAATTTTGTGGTATGTAATGTGTTACTATTTAGGAAAGCATACAATATACCATGTTGGTGCATTTTTTGAGTTAGTGGAAACGGATCAGGTTAGGATTGAAACGTGTCATTTTTTTAGTTTGAGTGTCGATGCTTAATACTTTGTCCATTTGATAAAAAGATTAAAAATAGTGAATGCGTCAAATATTAATTATGATTTTCAAAAACAAGTTTTTACAATAGTAACTCAGGTCTCTATAAATTAATTTACTATGTTTTACAAAATAGACTTTGTGGATGCCTAATCAGAAACATTGTTATGTTCACCAACCGTTTAAGCAATAGTCATTTGATTGTGGCCACTACAAACAATTACATAAAACTATAACCCAATCATAAAGGGGGAGGGAATACATGGATGATCGGGACGATAGTGATGAGATGGAGAGTTGGTCATATGATTGAGTGGATGGAATGCCACCCGGCCCCTTGAGCGAGCAGCAAAGCGGAGGGGAATTTATGAGTGGCGCCAAGAATGAGTGTGGTGGGTTGTAACTTGTGTAACAAGTATTGTGAAAGAGTATGGTCACCTCTTGGAACATCATCCACCAATTGAGTGAGAGTTAGTGAGTGAAGTAAAAAATGATGTGGAGTTTAGACAGAGTGAATGAGTGTGGTGCGCTCTCATTCACCCACTCCCTCCCCCTAAGACAATATGTTGACTTGCTTGCAAATGGTGTGGTTTTAACGTTCAACATCTGTGAAGAAATGACGCGGTTGAGGTAATTATAAGTTAGTATTTCAAGCTAAAAATATGTGATTTTGAGCTTAAAAAGCAAAATAAAGTTATTATCTTGTTTAACCAATCAAATATTGATGCCTTAGCCCTAAAAATGTTTCTTTTACACTCCAAATCTGACTATTTCATGCAGTTGAGGTAACGATAAGTTAGCTTTTCAAGCTAAAAATGATGTAATTTTGGCCTTAAAAAATGAAAATGTTGCGGTTATCTTGTTTAACCAATAAAATTTTGATACATCAGCCCTAAAAATGTTTTTTTTTTGCTCCAGTTGCTAATATTTAACCCTTCACTCAATCACAAGTTTATAACATCATGTCAAATGACTGTAAAAATACCTTGTCCCATTGACAATTTTAATGATCTTATTTCAGGAGACTTTTACCAAAAAAAAGAAAAAAGAACAACATAATGGTAATATACACACACTTATTAACAAAGTACTACATAAATTAAAATCCACATCTGAATGAAGAACAGGAAGCTAAAATTGACATGGTGGAAACAAATCAAAGAAAAATGAAAAGAATTTAAGATCTGCTCTTGAAGGGAATGGCTCTGATGACAATCTGATGATACAAAGCAGCAAGTGCAGCGCCAATAAACGGACCGACCCAGAAGATCCACTGCAAGCATAAAGCATAAAAATCAAATTTGATGACCAATTTGCAAGTAGAATTAGTAAAAATGAATGTTTGACTTTTATAATCATAATGAAATCTTACATGGTCATCCCAAGCATGGTCCTTGTTGTAGATGATTGCAGCTCCAAGACTTCTTGCAGGGTTAATGCCAGTTCCAGTGATGGGGATGGTAGCCAAATGGACCAAGAAAACCGCAAATCCGATTGGGAGAGGAGCCAAAATCTACAACAAAAGTCAAAGTCAACTCAAAGTTTGACCTCTTAGCAATTTCAAATTTGTAAACTGATGATTAGTGGAATAAATATACATACAGGGACATGGGAGTCTCTGGCATTTCTCTTGGCATCAGTGGCGGAAAAGACGGTGTAAACTAGCACGAAAGTGCCAACGATCTCGGCACCAAGACCGTCTCCCTTGGTGTAACCATGGGCGACAACATTGGCTCCACCGCCTAAGGCGGTGAACTGGTTCTTTCCCTCGAACCCCTTGACCACACCAGCACCACAGATGGCACCAAGGCACTGCATGACCATGTAGAACAGAGCCCTGGTCAATGACAGCTTTCTTGCTAACAGCAAACCAAAGGTCACAGCTGGATTAATATGCCCTCCTGTTTTACATCAAATTGGAATAAGTTCACTGTTAAGGAGTATAATTCTGTGTAAAGATTGTAACTTTAGGTCAAAAGATCAAGAGGAACCAAATTGGGCAATGGAACAGTAAACACACACTTGCATGTGTGATTATTTTTACCTTGAAAAGATGAATTCTTTGTAAAAATCAAAACTTTTGGGCGATAGGGTGCTGTTAAACGTAACCATCCCTTACAAACTTGGTGATTCTGTCCGGATTAAAATTTTAATTTACCTCTCATATGAGGAGGATACGTTTAATATAAGGGTCGTTTAGTCACACCCGGTTATAATATGATCAAGATTTATAAAAATTAGACTCCATAAACATACTTTTTGGAGATTTCAAGAAAATATGACACCAGAAACGTACTTTTTTGGAGATTTCAAGAAAATAAGACTGCAAAGATCAGGGAATTTGGACTTTTTGATGGAACTGTACTAAAGATATGAGAGTTTTTTTTTAACCCTTAATCCATGTACCCTCAAATTCTACAGCTGAATTTGCATCTTTTGTTCATAAATAAAAACACATTTTCTACACACCTTGGTACGGCCATCGGTAAAGATTAGTGTTATGCCGTTATGGTGACTTTAAGAAATCAAGTTTAGTCAACAACCACGAAAAACCAGTTCAAAAATCACCTCAAACCACCAAAAACACAAACTCCATAACCAATTTCCACAACAAAAAATCAGTCTTTTGACGTAACCATACCTGAGATACCAGCAGTGCAGTAAACAAGAGCAAAGATCATCCCACCAAAAGCCCAAGCAATCCCCTGAATACCAACAGTACCACATTTTGTGGGAGATTTAACCACACCCATTACAGTCAACACAGATATGTAAAGAAACAAGAAAGTTGCAATGAACTCTGCAATTCCAGCCCTGTAAAAGGACCATGATGACAGCTCCCCTGGCTCAAACAGAGGTGCTGGTGGTGGCTCCTTGTAGTCTTTATCTGTTTGAGCTGAGGTGCCAATGGGTTGCCTCTCTGAGAACTTGTTGGCTCCAAGCCTCACATCCTCTTCCTTACCCTCCATTTCAAAGTTTTCTTTTTTAAAAACACACTCTTTCTTTGTCTCTCTAGATTTGGGATGTGAGTGGTGATGTTGTGAGGATGGAGTAAAGGGTTTGTGGGGTTTTATAGATGAAAAAAGTTATCATTTTGAACCAATACTAATTTCTGGTTTTCGTAATTGGTTAATTTTATAATAATAATGATAATGTTATTAATTATTATTAGTATTTATACTGATTATTGTTATAATAACATAGTGTTAATATCAATTTTATTTCCTAACGTTTGAAAAAGGTAACTATTTTTTTTTCAAAACATTGAAAACATCAGTTTACCTTTAAAATTTATTTCAATCTAAAAACTTTATTATTATGTATTTAAGTTGAACAATTAATGAAACTTTTGGATTGTAATTGAAACAAGTTATTAAACTTTTGGATGTAAATTGAAATTTATAATATTTCGGAGAAAAATAGTTATTTTTGTTAAATACCAGGGAGTAAAACCGAACTATACTCTAATATAAATATGGCCTTACAATTTGTTTATTTTTATATATATTTGAAAACTTTACACAAAAAAAAAGATCCATATTATATTACATATATGGACTAAAGTTTTTATTTTTGATAGTGCTCTGTTTTATAAAATTTATATAAAATGTAGATAAAAACAAATAATATGTAACGACATATTCTTTTTTAACATTACATTATATATTAATAAATTATAAAAGAAAAATATTAGCTAATTAAGTCATATTATTTAGTGTAATAACCAAAAAGGTCATGGATTACATACGCCACTTTGCTTGTAAACTGTTATTTATTTATTTATTTATTTATTTATTATTATTATTATTTTTATTATTATTATTATTATTATTATTATTATTTTTATTATTATTATTATTATTATTATTATTATTATTATTATTATTATTATTATTATTATTATTATTATTATTATTATTATTATTATTTTAACAGCCACAGTTTATAGAAAGTAGCAAAGTAGCTAGTGAGTATATAAGAGAGAAATGGAAAGATTACAACATGAAACTACACCATAAACTCCAATCAAAATTCTTTGATTTTCTCACTCATCTCATCCAAAGGAATGATGTGCTTTTTATTTCACCTATAATCTGAGATTCTTCCATCGTTTTGTTATTGAGATATCTATAGTTGTGGGCTTTCCAAATACACCATAACTCCTTGCACTTAGTTACCTTGTTATAAAATATAGTTTACACTTTAGAATGTGCTAATGATGTTAAATACCTAATTAGTAGTGTATGTTATCAGAACCTCATAATTCTGAAAATATAAATGAGATTAGTACTAATTTTCTTGATTTTATAACTAATCATTGGATGATTATAAATTAATAATAATGCTTTGTCTAAGGTCTGTTTGTACCGGAAAGAGCATAGAATTTAGAATTGTATGTTTGTGACTTTCTTTGTGTTATCATTCAGTACAGAGTGTCTTGGAATTATTGGTTTTATATGTTATTTAGGCCAGCCTTCTTTTTAGCATATATATTATATTATTCACGGTATTATTAATTGATTTAGTCCCCAGAGACCATTAGAACGTTGTTAAAAATTAAATTTTTGCTGGATTTCTGAATTTTGAATTTAGAAGGAGGCAACTTTATCACAACTCAACAATTTAGTAGGTGTTATGGGGCCAATGAGTTTCATTAACCATTTTGATTTATATGCTTATCTCAATTCGTAGGGAAAAACACTAATATCCCTTAATTTTGATTTATAAAGAATTATGGAAAATCAATTTTCGTGAGGAAACATTATCTATTTCTCATTTAATGTAATAGTTTTTGAATATTATGTGGAGTAACAATTCTCAAGACGATCTAAAATATTTTAAAAAGACGGACACAAAAATAATTAAGTTTTTGATCGGCTATTTTAATCTGTTTAATTTAAAAGTTGTGATGAGTTGACATATCAAACTTATTTGATAAACATCTCTGGGTTATACTTATATTTAAAAGACCAACACGTTTAAATTTATATTAAAAGGAAAAAAAATCATTTAAAACGATAAATTCAAATCGTCACCCCTTTATGACTCGTTTAAATAATTTACTATTTAATTACTACTTGTTTAGAACCCGTTTGATCCTCTTAGATGAACATGCTATATAGGTCGGGTTTGGGTGCTATGCTCTATGTATCAAAATGATATTGACAAGAATAAATATATGAATCATGTTTACGTTTATCAAGCTGTCAACCTACCAACTTGTTATTCTAAACCTTTAAAGTAGATGATGTTTAGCATCATATTAAAAATGAAATATTAAAGAAAAAAATACTTTAAAAAACTTTTTTATATATTAAAGATAAAGAAAAGAAGATGATTAGAGTTAGCATTATCAAATACACTTATTTAAAGAGAAACAACTCAGAGTGTGTTTTTCTTATATCTATTTCTTATATCTATTACTAGCTTTAGTAAACTCATGTATTACACGAGTTGAATAAATAAAATAAAATTATTAATTTTAAAACGATATACTAAGACGTGATATGATTGAATTACGTATAAGTAATAACTATAAGTAATAAAACGATAATATGGACTTTTTAAGCTTTTTGTTTTTTTCAAAGATAAAGTAAACATTTTGTTTCAAAATAACGTTTTAAAAAACTTCCTTAGTATAACTTCCTATTTTAATTATTTTTTTTAAAAATTATTTTAAAAAACCAATTTTAAAATATTACGTAAAAATAGTTTGATTTTTTAGAAAAATTCTTTTTATAAAAAACTATTTCTATAGAAATAACATTAATAAAATGATCTTTTTCTTAATTTATTAAGAAACTAATTAAAATGTAAAAATAAATAAATAATATTATTAGTAATTAATATAGTTATTTAATAGAAAAGAAAAACACAAAAAATTTGATTAGAATGAATATATGATGTTGACACGTGACACTCATACTTATTTTTTTATTAAAATAGGAAGATTTATAGTGTGTGACTAATCCTTTTAATAAAGATATCAAAGCTTAGGGTCATACTATTCCTCATTCTATCTTCTCCTCTTTTCATTTTATTTTATCATATCTTTAGGTTTAAAAAATGTAATTGACACTAGATCTAAAATATTAAACTTAAACAACTTAACGGTCTATCATATTTTTAAAACGCCACCTTCAGGTTCACCTGCTTATTAAAAAGTTATATTACACAATCTAGAACCTGATTATATTCGTTTTATGTCCCGGGTCATGTCAAAAATTGTCGCCCTTAATGTAAATAGCAATTTATAGATTTGTTAATAGAAACTGGTTAATTATTGAAAATAAATTTTAACTAACTTTCTAAAAAATACTTCAACATAAAACCTTTTATGAAGCTCAAAACAGATTGAATAGCCCCCGAGTGTAATAGTTGTTAACCAAATAATTTATGCATATTAATAAAAGAAGACTTTTGGGTATACGAATACTATTATGGACCTCTTAAATCTTATTTTTTTTGTTTTCTTTTTCTATTAAATAATTACCTTAATTAAAAATGATATTTTTTGATTCTTTTTCAATTTAAAAATATTATTTAATAAATTAAGAGATTTTTCTATAAATACAATTTTTTAAGAAATAAAATTTTTATAAAACAAGAAATATTTCTATATGAAATTTTTTATAAATAAAATTTTTATAATGAACATAATTAAATTTCAAAGTTACAAAAAGAAAAAAATTTAAGATTAGATTTTTTTAAAACAGGTTGTTATAAGACAAAATGTTTGAAAAAGTAAAAAAAAAATATTTAAAAAATAAAAATTTAGAAAATGATCTCATTGTTTAATTACTTGAAAATCTCACATAAGTAATTTCAATTATAACTTATCTCAAAATATCATTTATGATTAATATTTTATATATTCAACTCGTGTAATACACAAGATACTAACATGATTTTATATAAAACACAACATAACATAACAACTAGCTTAAAGATTATTAATTCTTTTTATAAAGTGATAATAAAATGTTTGAAAAATTTTTATAAGGGAATAATAGAAATAAAGACAGAAGGTTTGTATGATTGGACCATTTAACCTAACACATAAAAAGTTAAAATTAAAGAAACAAAACGAGTGGATGAGGGCAACTAGCCGGTGCATTTTCTAACCGTTGCACTTCACAACACAACGGCTCTCGAAGAATCTTCAATTACATTATTACCCTTCTCACCTTCCACACTCTTCCACTAGAATCTAATATTTGCTAGTTTATTCTACCTGTGTCTATAATTTTATTTTGTTTTTTGAAAAAAATTTCGGTTGATTTGAGAGTATATCTTGTAGTAAACTAGCAAATAAATCACGCGCTTCGTAACGAGTTAAAAATCTTACTACTCTAATAAAAAGGTATCTAAAATAAAAACATGACAACACTATATTATTCCTCACTAATTTTTTTTCGCTTCTCTCTCTTATTTAATAATCACATTATTACTAATAATAATAATATTATTATTTATTTTTTAATTAAAATTGTTTTTTAATAAATTAAATAAGATATCATTTTACTAATGTTATTTCTAAAAAAAATAATTTTTTATAAAATTAGAAAAATTTTTAGAACATCAAACTTTTTTAAAAATACAAAATATTGTATAATTGGTGTTTTTAAAAGTAACATTTTTATAAACAAAAAATAATTAAAATTGAGAGTTATAATAAAAAAGTTTTTAAGTATGACATTTTTTTAAAATGTGTTTGTTTTTATTTATCATAAAAAGATTTCAATCTTATCTTATTTAAGAATACCGATTTATAATTCATTAATTTTCATTTTATTTAATATTTTTATTCAACCCATATAATACACGAGTTTATTAAAGCTACTACATAAATAAAAGTGTAAGATGTAGCGACAATAATTAATTGAAAAAATCGAATAACTAAAAACCAAAACCTTAAAACGAAATTACTTCTTATATGTTTTTAATTTATTTGTTTTTACGAAGTATATTTCTTTTCTTTGAAGGATATTACTATTAATATTCTGAATACAACTTGGTTCATTACAAACTGGTACCCAGTATGATGTAACAACAAAAGTTACGTTTTACATCGATTGAAAACCATCAAATGAATGTCTGTACCGGTTCTATTTATTATGAAAACCATAAAATGAATGTTTGTACGTCATGGTACCAATACGCAAACGACATTCAATACAACTTACGATCTTAAAAAGTAACCTGATTTCGGATACAACTTCATTTTTAACAAAATTTGTATCAAACCATCAAAAAAAAGTTATGCACAATCGCATATTCAGTTATTTTTAAAACGTTACGAACGAAAATTATCAAAGAAAAGTCCTTTGGTAGGAAGTTAATTGGATAATAACATATATTTATAAATAGTATAAGGGTGTAAATAAAAATTTAATAAATTATATATACGTGTTGAAGATGCTACTTGTAATTTTTTTAACTGTGGTGGTCTAACTATAACATCTTAAAACATTACTATAGCATTCATGTTGTGTTAAAACTATATATATATACAGTGTAAAAAAGTGATAGAAGGTGTAAAGTATACAAAATCGGTGTAAATATTTGTAACTGTATATTGGTATAAGTTACATAAATGTTATCTTTTAAACAATTACGAATTTACACTTATACATAAAAAAAATATAACATTGTATATGTGTAATGATTTTATTCGAACAGTAATAATAATAATTTTGATTTATCTTAAAAGGTAACTCAAGTTAAGCCGCAAAGAATGGGTTAACATTTGATACGAATCATATATATATATATATATATATATATATATATATATATATATATATATATATATATATATATATATATATAGGGTTAGAACCATTAAATCGGTAATCACAATAAAAATTTGAAGCTCTAGAAACCTTAAAGGCTTTAATCGTGAATCAAAACAATAGTAAAAGCATCTAAATATTCAAATTTGACCTAGAAATTGACCTTTTAACGAAATTGAGACTTTGATGCAAACGTGTTTTTTTGGTGGGTTCCACGGTGATTTGTTTCCGTTTCTTTCTGATTAAGTAGGACCTGTTAGAACAGAGATCACCATAATCAAATCATGTACATGAAAAACGTTTACATAAACCTTAGATCTAAGAGAATGATGATGGATGACGGAAGTTACGATAAACCCTTTTCAAATTTGAAAATTTGAAAACAATGTATGTGTACAAATTGTGCGTTTTGTGTGTGGTGATGAATAATTGAATAACAACAAACCTTCGTGACACCATGTTGATAGAAACGCACTAGAAGTTTATCACACCCTTAAAATCCATCAACAGGGTTCTACCGCGAGGCGCGTGATAAACCAGGATCTCAGACACTATCATATCAAACGACACTATATGCGATTTAAAATAAATGTTGATTATAAATCAGAGTAAAACACAGTTTCTAATGTAATTAATGCTCAAGCGTAAACGTTTGTAAAACTCTATGAAATAAATGCGCAAGACAAGGCGCCTAATAAAAATAAGTATATGTAAATGAATTTTTTTTTCAAACGGTAAAGATGATCCATAAGCCTTAGATGCGCAACCCTAGAAGTAAGCATGTCAGCAACTTTAGAAAACACGTTAAAGTATACCAACACAAGGTTGGTGAGTTCACAAGTGTGTTTCAATAAATATGTTTGAGTTTTTTCTAGGTAAAAGTAAACAAAGATATATCATAGGTAACTAGCCTATAAGTCATGTTACTTAGTGTTTCAAAACTGAAGCTAACTGTTTATGAGTTGTTTGCCTTTCGTCACGTCTTATCATAGAACAATGGTAAGTGTCTAGGTCAATTAAACACTCGTTCGACCTCTAGTTGAGTTAGCTCAATTCATGCGGGTGGAGTTTGTCAAACCCAATAGTACTATTCAAAATTACATTTCTAGTTCGTTACTAACAGTTCGAGAATATAGAGACTTGTGTGATAATGTTTGCACTACAGTAACAGACGATATACCAAAATTACCAAAACCAAATATAATATTTTGCATGCTTCTCTCCTAAAAATAAAATAAAGTAAAACTAGGACCGTAGGAAAAACATAAAACGTAAAAGCCGAGAGCTAAAAGTTACCTAACAATATAGGCCTGAGTATGTGTACATAATGTTCAAATGAACCTCGTTGTATCCAAACAACGTAAAATGTTAGTGTGTTCGAGAAATGTTTGACAGGCTTGATAATGTTGACTTTTGACCAAAGTTGACCAGATTGACTCGACAACCCGTTGGTGATTCAAATAAGTAAAACCATGTTTAGTCATGCTCAAATAGTTCAAATAATGATTCACATAAAATTTCATGTCAAAAATCTGTTTTTTGGAAAGTTTCTATTTTTGGAAAGTAGATATCGTTACACATGTGTAATTCGTTTTCCAAAACTATGAAGCATATCATAACAAGCATATCAACTATACATGTAACTCATCCAACAATCACCCATAGCATGTTAACATAACCTAGTACATCATCATGCCTAAAGATTTCTAATTTACAAACGCAAGAACACAAATTGCACAAATTTCATCAAAATCTCCTAATATGTTCATATGATCATTCTAACATCAATCACATCATCGTATCATGTTCTACACATATTATATTCAACATTCATCACATCACATCATAATAGTTTCCATAAATAGCTAGTATGATCATACGAAGCGCTTTACATAATTCAATTATTCCCAATCCATAGTTAGGTTCTAAACATCATATAACAATCATCACAACTAATGAAAACATGCATAGAACATCATCTATAAACCAAAGCGCCCCAAAAGTTTCCTTTAATGGAAAGTACCTGAAAATCGAGCTAATTTCAATAGCCCAAAACATGAATTTTCATCCACTAGCATCAACTAACATCCTAGAATCATCAATTCAATCCAATTTTATCACAATCATACAATTTCTACAAAATCCCAAAATTAAATTTTCCTTTATAGGAAACACTCGGTTTTTTTATCTAAATGACACAATTTCACAAAACTAATCCGTATAAACATCATAGTATTACATTCCAATACATAATCTATCAACAATTTCAATCAAATTCAAGTTTAGACTTGTTTGGATCATCTAGGGTTCATGTTCATCATGATAATCAAAGAATATGAAATCAACCATAAAAACTTACTTGACTAGTGTAATGGATGATTGATAACATGTTTTTTATGTAAGATCCAATTGCAAGAATCAAAACCAAAACGTGTGTGTGTGGGTTGTAGTTTGCGTAAAGAGAGAGAGAGAGAGAGAGAGAGAGAGAGAAAGAGATGGGGAAGGGGCGGTCGACTATGGGGATTAGGGTTGAGGGGTTGGGTTTTATACTTTTTTTTACAAAAAAAGACCCCCATCTTTTTAAGAAATCGTTTCAACACTATGCGATTTAACTTTTTTACATCGCAACCACCAAATGCTCGCATATTATCAAATAAACATTAATAACATGAAATAATATTTATTTTGGTATTCTAAAGTCATTTTATAATAATTAGGCTTTGAAATCCAAAAATACGTGAAATAGTGTAAGTGCTAGAAATTTCACATATTTTCACAACTAAGCTACACACTCACAAAATCATATAACATATAATTTCATACCCATTATGATTGTTTGAAAGTTATTTTGAATAATCATCAACGTTCGAGGGCAGACTAGAGTGCGATCTAGCAATTCTCCGAATTACTGTGAAGGTTCGTGAATGATTGTGCAATAGATGGTGCATTTAAATAACCAACATTAAACGCATGAATGTATGATCAGATATTAATGTTCGTGTTGATCGAAAAATGATATGAAAATATCGGGTGTCACAAATTTTGTAGGGTTCAATCTGCTTAGGAATATCTATTATCTGGGGAGATTCTTGAAGAACATTATTCAATAGGTAGAGGCGGTTGCAAGGAAAATTTGAAGTTGCTTGTTGGAGTGAAGATGTGAAAGAAGAATGGCCTTAAAATGGAAATAAAATTGTGTAAATAGTATTGTAAATCACTATTATGTTTAAAATGTTATAGTTTATTATTAGATTTGAAGTTGCTTTAAAAGGCGAGTTAGGTGTCCTAAAAATGATAATAACCAGCTTTAATCGGTGTTATTTAGATCTTTTACACCTTTTAGATAATTGATTAACTGACACTTGAATTTTAGTCGTATTACATCACTTAGAATTATTTAAATAATTAAACAACTAAGTAATATAAACAAAACAATTCTTTGGATTGGTTACTATATGACTTCCATTGGCTTGTAAATACTTAAAAAATTCATGCTTTGAGAGGCTTAACTTAAAAGAAGAAAGTTATTGGATTATTAATGATTGTAAGGGCTTCATTCTACACTCTAATGTCCAAGTAATAACTAATAACAAATGGTTTATTATCACCTATCTTTGAGATCCTTCCTTTACTCTCTGAAGGTTTGCGGGTGAAAGCCAAACTAGGGACGACCCTTCACCTCTTCTTCTCAATTGGTAGGGGGTGTGATACTCTTTCTTGTTTAGCAAACAAGACTTCTAGAAGTGTGTTATATGGACAACAAAATCTTACTATATGACTATATTGTTAAGTTATAAAGATACATTCTAATCTAGACTTTATGTAAGGGACCTTGGATGCCATGATCACTCCTTAATTATATGACTATGTCCTTTAGGGACAAGTATAATATTCGAGCATACATATGTTTTTAGATGTGAGTGTTGTATCTATAATATCTCTATAACTCGGGCATTTTCTATTATATAAGCTAATGGTGAGCTATGACGCCTATACATCTGGCATCCTTTCATTCCATTGGTTTAATGAGAAGACGCTAAATGTTTATTTGTGTTCTTCTCACTACTCTAAATTTCAGACGATTATATGAGTCTTAAAATTCAAATTTTTGTTATTTTATTTTTCATTCTTAAGTACTTCTTATCTATACTATATTATAATGCAAGAAAGAGGGGTTCCGTCATAATTTAAAAGATTTGAACATTTTAAGCACAAGGTACAACTTAAAATCAATTATTTTTAAGGGCAATACTGTCATTTTAACCATGCTAAAAATGTAGATATTCAAATCTATTTACACATTGATCCTTTTATTTGTTAATAATTTACTGTTTGTGTGGTTGTTAGATGTTTTCATTTAAAATATAGAAATGTTTGTTTTGATTTTAAAAAAAACAGTTACAGCCAGTTTAAAAAAAATTCAGCCTACAAATACGCACTATATATAGTCCAGTTTATAAATAGTTGACCAAATCTTTTGAAATTATGAGTTTTACAACTCTTAATACCTAACTATATATCATATTTGATTTTAACCCGTCGCATCGCACGGGCACACTACTAGTTTGATATCATGACTAATGAAATTAATCTTACACATTCAACCATAAAAAATAAATGCTCTAGGGATATCTCGTGGTCGTTTTACCATTTTATATACTACGTGAGTTAGATAACTAGTAACCGATCATTTGCTTTTATGTTGTATTCTTTTTATGTTTTTGAACTCATATCATCAAAAAGGGTTGACTTATATGAAAAATGATATTTAGGCTAAACAACATTAGAAGTAATCCTAACTATCAAATTTTCAAATTAATGATTGAAATCAGGAATGATATCAAATTATAGGAAGAAATTTATTAAAAAAAATCTTTAGTCACAACACTTTTTGTTGATTTTGTTTTCAAGTTCCTCACATTTTTAATGTTTATAACTGTTATATACAATATTATTTAGAAAAATCTAAATCTTAAAACCAAGTATTTTTTTTATTTTTAGAATGAGCATAGTATCGTTATGCATAAAAATAAAAACATGTACATATTCTAGTTTATTGTGTTTTCCAACGCCTCATTGTGTTTTTGCTCATTGTTGTATTATCCTGAAAATCATTTTGTTTTTTTAAAATGATAAGTTCAAAAAAAACACAATTGTGAAATTACAAAGTTATGTACTTCTAATATGTAAAGCACAATTATAAATTAATAACAAAATAATCTTATGCAAAAATATGATAAAATAACATAAGATGATCTAAAATATAAAATATAATGATTAATACATATAACATAATGATGAAAATATTTGAACACAACGATCAATATCTATTTGACAAAATATGTTTTTCTAAATTATGGGTTCTGAACAGAATGGAAATAAAACCATTACGTACTTCTACTATGTAAAACATATAGGGATGAACAAACCTTAAGCATTAGCCAAAAGTAACCGATAATCGAATCATCACCAAACTGAATTAACTAATAACCGAGATTAAACAACTGCCATTTTTTAATTTAGGTTAACCGGTTATGGTTATGGTTAGGGGTGTCTCATAACCAACAATTTTATATATCCCCCTCCAACTTGCAAAATTACATATACTTCAAATCATGCTTGAAAACTATTATAAATTATGCATTGTAAACTTATGTTTAGAAAAAATATGTAATGTTCCAAGTTTATAAAAGAATATATGTAATTCTCCCTTAATATTATATATTACAAATCATACCTCGAGTACCCTTGTCAAATGCTAGTTTCGTCTAAACTACCTCTTACCTATATATAATTCATCATAACAATTAAAATGACCGGTCTATAGAATTTGACAACAGTGTTAAACAAGATCATCGGTTTCATCATTTTAACATATGATTGATAATATATCTCTCTAATAATTATTAATCATTTTTTTCTAACTAATTATGTCAAATCTTCAATAATAATACAAACAAAATAACTACAATTATGTGCTTTATAATAAATTATCAAGACAACTATTTTAAAGATTTGAAGTTGATAATGTAGTATTCATTGGGAATATTACAACCAGATTTTGATTCTAATTTAATTAATTATAGTTTGTCAATTATATTGTTGATAACCTTCGTTATTATATTATGATCATTTCAAACATGTTCGTACATCTCACAAATGTTGTTATATAAACTTGCTTCCGAGTCCACTTATGTTTCGACTGAGTTAATCATATATCCATTCACGGCACTAACAATCTAACAAAAAAACGTGTATCAAATTAAGATTTTGATACTACGGGGTCAAATCGCATGTTACATTTCATTGTTAACGGTTAACGTTGTAGGTTGGAATCTATTAGAGAGAGGCCAGATCTCGACAACTAGAGACTCAAAAGTCCCGGTAAAAAATCAGATTATAGACGTACCATTCAACATCCAGTCGCAATGCGCGGGTAAACACAAAGTTAATACCTAAAATTGAAACAATTGTATAAAATTGTGTTTGTTTTGGTTTTTAGTTTAAAAAATAAGCCCATTGGATTACATGTGTTGGTCGTTACTCTTTAGTTAGCAAGGCCCAAAGATACCAAACACCCCCCACTTTTTGTTGACGAAGCGTCGGCCCATTTTATGGTTCGGCTACGGTAAAATATATATCTTAAAATACAAATAAAAAATCAGTATGAATATACAATTATAATTACATTATTATATTGAATACAATAATAATAGTATATTACCTTAAATTCGTGAATCAAATGCACGTCCTTTTCGGTCATACCTTAAACGTTAAATTGTAAGAGAAGCTATTTATGAACACATACTATTATCAATTATTCAATAAAATAATAAAATACAACAGCGTAATCATGTTAGAGCATTCATATCAGGTTTCACATCTTTATCCTTATAATTACATTAAAAATTACTATATTTTCTCTTTATTTTTCAATTAAATAATATTTTTTATACATTTATCATTATTTTTTCTCTCATCTCCACACACAATCACTATTAAAAGTATTAAAAAGTTTATAGGAGTGTTTTCCTCAAATATATAAATAAACGATAACATTTTATCTCTCAACTCACAATCACTTATATTTTTTTTCTATAATATAGAAAATACAATCTCCAATAACATGAGTAACATACTATGAACCTTTTTAGGTGTCATCCTACCTACTTCAAACCCACATCATCACGGGTTCTATTATTTTCTCCTTGAACGATTTCATTCTATCATACCCTAAAACTATGCAATAATTTATAGGTGTAATACTATGATGTATATCCAGTAGAGATAAAAAGAAGCAAGTGAGTAATTGACTCAACTTATATCATTCATCATATCAAAATACTAAACATATTTATTTATTTATAACTTTACAAGAAAATAACCACCACTAACTAACCCTACCTGCCCACTACATAGACTCAATAGTGCTAGACAATCAAGAACAAACAACTACTACATGACAAATTCAATGGCGGAGGTAGTGGGGCCAGGGGCCGCCGCCCACTTTTTTTCCGTCGGTAGTGTTAAATTTTAGTCCGTTAGTGTAAATTTTTGGCCCGGTAGTGTAAATTTTTATATAAATATCGAGTTCGCCCCCATAAAAAAATTAATTTCGCCCTCGCCCCCCTTACGGAGATGTTTAAGCTCCGCCGCTGAACAAATTAATAATGAAGTAAACCCATGTTGCTCATTATGGATATTGTATGGTGGTGAACAAGAGAAGAAACCACTAACAATATGCACTGAATAAAGTAAACTTGTGAAAAATTATTTTTTGGTTTTATTTTTTCTATTAAAATTATATAGATTAATAAACTATTTTAATAAATTTTTAATATCTCCGCTAGTTTTGTTTACACGGGCAGCTCTAAGCCCTAACCGTAAACCAGACCATGAAACCCCATTTTATAAATCGTTAAATGAACCATTTCACTTATAAACCTGGTGATTACACGCGGTTGATATTTAGCTTTTAAATATTCATAACATTAACCCACATTGCTCGTATGGATACGACATTGTGGCGTGCATGGGCTACAGGGGAATGTAAGGGAAGATGACTGATTACATGTATCATACTAAAGATCTGTTGTCTACATACATGTTTACATGTATCTTAACCCCGTCAATTGATTTATCGTCTTTCTTTAATGGTGTATCTTAAGTTCTTAACCCCGTCAATTGATTTACAAGTTTTGTTTATTTTTATCTATATTTCGCTATGAATTTATTCATGACCAATTAGAGTCATATCTACTATATTTATCATTTTTCATTTTATATTCACTTTGGTTTTCATTTTATCGCTTTTAACATATATTGTTTTATGAAATTTTGAATATTCGTTGACAATATTTCTTTTATCTACTGTTCACTATAGCTTTTTGTATATAATTTAAGAGTCACGTACGTGTCATTCGACGTACTTATTTTTATCTACGTTTCCATACAAGTTTATTTATAAGCGAGACGACACAAAGCGTAGGTATTACCTGCTGGCTATTGGTTTAATGGCAGGCTTAGGGTTCAAATATTAATTACTTTTTAAAACTAATTGCCCTCATGTACGTGCACACACTACTTTTAATGACCCAATTAAACATCTATGAGACCAAAGGAAAATGGCTGATAATTTGTTAACATAAAGGGTGATGCATATAATTTTAAAGTATAATAACGAAAATTGCATACCGGTATAAAGGCAAAATGCAAAATTCTAATATTGATATTGCATAAAATAATCAATAGAAAGATATCATACTTTTCCTATATGAGAAAAATACAAGTCGTGCATTTTGAGTTCTCATTTCGTTTTCATCATAGGTACTATTTAGATTGACAATAGTATATGAAAATTTCTTAACTTTCAAAAAAGACAAAGAATGTTTCACAGAACAAACAAATAAATAACATGCAATGGTGTAAGATTTTAATGACTGTGGACCAATGTCTAAGAGCATAAGATAGAGTAGATAACATAAGTGAGGTGTGAGGCTATTTCACTCACAACCCAAGCCCCATAGATCCTCCTCCATTTGTGACCAAGTACCTTTAATTCCTGCTTTCTATTCTATAAATAGGATGGTACTCCTTCCCACTTATAATAGTAGTATTTTAATGATACAAATAAAATAAATATAAGCATTTTATTTTTAAATAGAATACATGTATCAAAGTAGTTAAAATAGGAATTTTATACATCAATTAACTTGTTATCATCATTTTTGCAAATGCTAGCATATGTATTTTATACTAGCGACCCAAGCATTTTTCTTTCTTTTCTCCTTGATAATGTTACTATGAGAAGAATGAATTAGAAACATATATTTTGTCACACAAGCCAGCATATTGTGCTATTTTGATGGTTCAGAGTAAAACTTGATTTGACACGCGACTAATACTTAAGTAACATGTAATTAAGAAAGAGCTAATACACAAGTAAAACTTGATGCGCTACCATATTATTATGCAAAAGCATAGATATAATTGTGAAATTATTATGATATATCATACTTAAAAAGCTAACGGCTTTCTTGAATTCTTCACGTAGTATATTATTTTTCATAATATAATAAATTTCATTATTATAAACGGAACTCGTTAATAAATACAAGTACATTCTCATATATATTGTACAATTCACACTACATAGTAACATTGTATATTTTTTATTAATATTTATCCATATGAACATGTTATGAAAAAATTAACCAGACCATATTAATATAATAGTAACAAGGTCAGGCAAACACAATCAGATAACTTTCAAGAAGTTATGACAAATAATTTGTGAAAACAGTATTCAAACCCAAGACATCTGTTAAAGACTTAAAGAGGAATCAAATGTTTAACAATTACCACAACGCTACATCGTTTGTTTTTTAATCTTCGTATATTAAAATGAAAATATTATTTATTATTATTGATGTTATATGACAACAATAACTATAATAATATATAAATAAATAAGAATTTTGCACAAAATATACAGAAAAGGAAAATCATAAGTCACACACATATGACAAAGTTCATATCTTCGTTACACAAATGACAGAAATGGCATTAACTCAAGAAAGGGAAATTGAGACATCATTTTCCTCTCAATGTGAGAAAAACTTTTTAAAATTTAAAGATTTAATTATGCAAGTTGAACCTCAAAAATTTAAAGATTGACATCAACAAGGAACGAACTCATGTTTATAATTTTATAATTTTTGCCAATTGATTGGAGTGTGAGATCAATTCTATTTTCAGTTATATTAAATAGTTGCTGCTACTGCTGTTCAAAAGTGGGTGTTTATTTAATTAAAAAAAATTCTCATGTTTCTTACTTTCTTTAAATTGGAGTAGCTAACTAGCTGTCAAGATCCAATCAGCCAAAAGGGGTTGCAGGCAGGTGGTTGGTATTAGGTTTCGTATTTAAGTAACGGAGATGATCGGGTGGATCAATGACCCATTAATGATTCAATTAGCCTTCCAAAAAAAACTAGCTATTAAGATAAATACAATTAAAATAAGACAAAAGAGTTGAAATCTAATACGTTTTTATAAGAGAATAAAATTAAACTAGTCATTTTACCAGCCGTGCGTTGCGGCAGCGACGTACGTGGCGAGATAAAACATAGACTACAATCAACCTAACTTATTTTCGAACTAAATTTACATCGAGACGTAAAATAATTAGAACTTATATAGACGATCGAAAAAATATTATAAATCTCACATGCCTCCAAATAGAAATTACGTTGAAATGTAGATAAACTTAAAACATACATAAAAATAAGCATGTGCGATGGTGTTATATGTATCATGATATAGTATAAATTACAATTGGCCTAACTTATTTTAAAATCAATATCTATATCAACCGGACAAAGATGCTTTTTGTTAAACCCAACATCAAATGAGATCAAAAACTAAAGAAATAAAACTCTTCTGTGCAATTTTAAAACACCTTAAAATCTACTATTCATTTAGTTCAAAAATTAATATATAGATAATTAAGATCAGTTTTTGATTATTTTGTTTGGTTTATATATTTGTTAAAGAAAATTATATAAAGATAATGAAAATTGACATAATTATTCATCTAACGATTTATCTTCTTTTTTATAAGAAAATTTTATCTGCCATCTTAATCTTCCTAATATTTCTAATGTGAAGATCTTCTTTATAATCTTTTAGTTTATAGTACACTTTTTATATTTTTTTAGTTCTTAACATAACTTCTTTTTAGATATTTTATAAGTTTCTAAAGTTTAATAATTCAATTAAAAGATGTTTATTTAAAAGAATGTATGTGCATACATTCCATAGGATTGTTAATTTCAGCTTTCCATTATAGAAATTTACGAAAGCAAATTAAAATACTATTTGCATTTCCATCCAGTCAAAAAAAATTTAATAAAATTAATTTTAGTTTTACTTTTGATTCCAAAACATTGTACTAAACTTTAAACCCCATGTAAAAAATCTGGAGCATAAAATCATTCTCTTTTTTTTCATACAAACCACTAACCTCATGTACCCTCTATACTTACTCTTAAATACTTATTGATGCTCATCATCAGACTAAAGCTCTTAATCGCATAAGTATGAACACATTATTATAAAACATAATACCACTAGGCTACAAATCATATGTTGTTCGGATATTTTTAATTACAAGTTACTAGTAGTTATAAAGGCTTGAATGGCAACCATCCAGTCATTTTTTGGCATGTTTGATACACTAAATATTTTCCATTTAAGACGAATCACAAAAAAGAAACTAGTGGTTGCTTGCAAACTATTATAGGGAAGGTTAGGAGTTCTGATCATTAGATTTTGCATCCACCCATGATTTCTTGTTATTTGTTCATTGGTTTCTGATCTAGGGTAGCTCATTAGATTTTAGGCCTTGCTAAACTAAAAACACAACTATATGTATATTTAGCTCATTTAAAATTATTATTATTATCTTTATTATTTATTTTATTAATACTATTATTTATATCAATAATAGTAATATTATTATTATCATTATTATTTTCATATTCAGACAATGACCACACAAAAAGAGAGAAGCCCTACTATATTCCATGGTTCATTCATTTTGCACATGTTACAACTTTATAATATCTTTTTTAACGGCAAATATGCGACTCTGTTTCAAAAAATATGTGTTATCTTAATCGGGTTCATCTATCCGTTTTTCAGCTGGGCCCGCACCACTAACCCCCTCAGAAGGAAACTAATTGCTGAGAAAACTCATGGCTCAACTCTAAGCATTTTTGCTCAGAGTAAGACTTGAACACATGACCTCCCAATTATAATCTCTTAGCTACTCGAAGGGCGGGACGCCTTCTATTTGATTAGACTCAACACTATAGTAAAAAACATTTATTATTTAATACATAGTATCTCATTGAATTGTGAAGAAGAACATTAATAATATTTATGAAAAACTGTTATAAGTGAACAAAATATCTTCTTGTTTTGACAAAACTAGTTGTGATTGTCCGTGAGAGAATTATTTTGTATGTAATGGTTGAAACTTGCCTCTATGACGCGAGTTTATTAAAATAGAATATTAGTATATTGTCAATTGCATGCTATTAGGGAACATTTATATTTATATTTTACCATATATGATTTACACATAGCGATGAATGCTATGATTGTGCGCTTAACACATGCTGCCTTGGGCCTCACAGTTTTGTTCTTGTTCTTGGAAACCATGTCTTTTCTATTTGTATAAAGCTTTCTATGATGAATTTAATTTTTAGTTATGGTGGTTATCCCAATGGTTAAAGCGCGTATCTAGTAAACTACTTGGTCCTATGTTGTTGGTTGTGTATTTTTCCATTTACTTTCTCTGTTTCACTTTTGCCTCATGTGTTTCTTCCTATTTTCATAACTGTCACGCCTTGGGTTTGGGTCATCCCAGGGCGTGTGAACCGATGAAGATTGATTAAATATTTTATTCGAAAAATCATTTTCAAAGATTTTTAGCCGTGAAAATTCATTTAATAATAGTATCGTAATAATGTTCAGAGATCAAGTCGGTTCTCAAAACCGAACCATTTATTGATTCATAAGATTAATTTAAAAAACCATATTCATATTTACAAGCCATAAGATTCTATTCTAGAGATGCATCCATCTCAACTTCTATATTGTGATTTTCAACGTTGGATGCTAGATACATCTATGAAATTGATATAGTAGCATGATCTAGAGTTATTTTCACTTCATACATTCTTTACCTATAAATGGTTTAAAAGTTCAATATCAGCGATAATACTGGTGAATAATGTTCATCAGACCCAAAACATTTTTATAATTTAAGATTAACCATGTTAGTTACATATGATAAAATACACATTAAGATCTTTCGTTGTACACTGGTAATAGTATGTTATCAGGTCTCTTATGGGACCGTCAATACTTAGGGAGTCGTAATCCTTTGGGCACCAAACCATTACTAGTCATGCTTAGGAATAGTACCCCTTTTAGGGTCCTACCCATCACATACGCACCACTTTCGATCAAACCACACGTGCAATCTTAGTTTGATGCTTTTCTTTCATTTCACCAACATGCATTAATAAATTTACTATTACTCATGTTGTTTGCAAGTGTAAGTCTGAATCTCAAGGGTTCACGAGTATCATTTTCAAAGATTAGTATATTCACCTTAAAATCAAGTCGAGTTGTCACACCCTCAAAATCCGCGTGCGGGGTTTTACCGCGAGGCGCGTGATATACCAGGATCTCAGTCATTAGTTACCAAGAACGACTCTATATGATTAATAAACAAAACCAGAGTTAACGTTTAAAATACTGCGGAAGCGTTTTTAAAACAGAAAACCCAAAACAAGTAGTATGTAAAGAGAATGCGCAAAACATACGCGCCCCAAACACAAATGTTTAATATGAAAATAATCCCAAATTTGTAAACAAACAAATGTAGACAACTCAATGATGCTGGTGTGCGTGCTCCTAGGCAACTGGCAACCTTAACCTGAGAATAGCATACTAAACAAGTCAACACATGGTTGGTGAGTTCAAGAGTTTGCGTTAAAATATAAACCAATCAACAGTTTCCAGAGCATAAGTAATGTATTGCAATAGATAGCTAGTCTATTAACATAAAAATATTAATCATAGTGATTTCGCGATCGAAGCTGACTGTGTTACGTTTGTTGCCTCCCGTCACGACTTACCAGGTCGTGACGAATATATGTTAGGAAAAAATTGCACCCGTATGACCTCGAGTCACACAGGTGGGGCTCGTCAGACCCAGTAGTACTACCCAAAATTTCCCCGCTATTCAATATTAACAATCCGAAAGTGTGAGGACTTTCCATGGTAAACAGCACTATATCAATATTATACACACTCATATATAAAAGCGTTTGTGATCAACAGTATGCTATCTCCCCCAAAAGAGATTATGTAAAATGAGTGGGGCAAGAACTCACCTGATGCGCGCAAGAATTAACTTAGAGCTTAATTTGAAAGAAAGAGGGAAAGATAACCTTCAAAGGTCACCTAGAATACAAGAGTACATAAGCACATGTACACAGAATCAACATGAAACCCTAAGTGCTCTACAAACCAAGAGACTCAAGGTTTAAGAAATACAAGACACATTTGACCCAGTTGACCCGTTTGACCCGTTGGTGACATTATAGGTGATAACTCGTTAATACTAACACAACAGCATATCATACAAGTTCACATACAACTTGATTACATATAGCACTTCATTAACCACATGTACTACCTAGATCATCATGCAACTAGATATCACACAAGTCATGCGAATCACAACAGGCCAAAACAGGTAACAAACCAAATCAACATCCCTATAACCTAAACAACACATTTCATCACCTTAGAAACCATCCATGAACACACTAGCATGGTCCCAATATCCCAAACATGCTCAAATCATCCAATTCAAGGATTTGCACAATTAAAGTTTCCCTTTTGGGAAAGTTCATCCCAAATTCATCAAACTCACACTACATTCATGAATTCATCAATTATATACCAACTCAAGTCCATGACAACATCTAAACATGATCAACAACACCTAATCATCATGATTCAACAACATTCAACACCAAAAGTTACTATTTTTAGCAATGTATGAACTATAAGACATCTTCTTGATTTTAAATTGTTCATAACATCAACTTAGCATCTAATCATCATCACAAACACATCCATAACATACATACATCATCCAATCATCAATTCATGCAAAATAAAGTTACTATTATTAGTAACCTACGAACAACGTATCAAAATCATAGCTTTCTTGCAAAATCGACGTTAACTAGCATATATACAATCCAACTAACATAATAACAACATCAAACAACCAACATTCAACATCCAATTTGATCCAACATCGCCTCAAACTCTCGGCCAAAATGATCATATGAACAAACAACCAAAATCCAAACTTTCTTGCATAATCAACGTTAACTAGCATCAATACAACCTAACTAACATCATAACATCACCAAACAACCAAGAATTAACATTCAATTGCAGATTTTCGAACTAGGGTTCGGCCACCATGAAAAACCATCAAAAACATGTAAAAATCTAACCTTTAAACGTGTAATGGCTTGCAATTGATGATTCTAACTTGTTGTGATGCTTGAAATCGGTCCAAAATCGAATGGAATTGCTTGTTCTTGATGAAAACCGAAGTGTGTGTGTGTGTGTTTGAAGGTGTCGCGGCCGAAAGGGTGATTAGGGTTAGAGTTTTGATTTTTATTTTATTTAATAATCCATAATTACCCTTTTAACCCTTATAATTTGTATTTTATAAAAATTAAGCTTTTACACACTCCTTTAAAATGTTTTTAACTAGAATAATAAACATATAAACTAGTAGTAGCAATTATATGTATTATCTTTACAAGCTACAAAATTTACAAAGTAAATACACACGTTTCCACATTACGCGATAAAATTACAGTTAACATTTAAATCACATAAGCATAACTTAATAATCACATTGTTAACTTAATTATCATCAATTTAACATTACTGATTATTGCTAAGTCACCAACGTTCAACGACAACTAGTGTGTGTGCACGACACGTGTATGCAAGACTTAACGGAACTAACGGAGTTTGGTAACTGAAAATTACCAGATGTCACACGAGTCTTGTCTATATTATTAGGTTAGTTCTAGATGGCTTAAACAACACTCAGTTGCTCACTATGCTAGAACGTCTTCTAGATAATTTTGGTAGCTTCGAATCTTCGGGAATCGAGTGTTAGGTCATGAAACGAGTCGAATAGCTAGGATTTTGGCACACAAATCGAGGCTAAGTGTGTAAGATTTAAGGTGTGAGAGCGTGTAAAATGCGCTGAGAACTCACCATTTCATAGGTGAGGTCGGCTAGTCAATACGGTCCACATCAGTGTCCACATGTTTGACGCATGCCTATTTGTCATTAGCAACGTGTCGTCTTCATATTGTTTTCTTAGCCCAGTCGATACGCCAAGCATCCCTTCTTCGATGCGAGCCGCATCGGCCCTATTTTCTCAAAGTTCTAATTTTTCTTAAATTTTCTCTGCATCTAAGAGGTAGTGGACACAAACCTTATGTTTCTTTTCAACTTTGTTGTTGTCTATCGGTTTGTAAATCATACATTCATACATAGTAAATTGTCAAGTAGATGATGGTGGTCTTTGCATACCTGAAATGTATTCTAATACTACTCACTTGGACACTTGGTTGTTTTGTTTTTATTGTTGACTTAATGATTGATGAGCTTAGCCTTATCTGAGAGGTTATTGGATCTATCTTCTAATGCTAATAAGAGTAAACCCTAGGTATTTCAGATTTTGGAAATTTGTTTGTTAGTTTGCTATATGTGTGCGATGGTTGTGGGTGCAAATCCGATGGACTTGAGTACATACAACATTAATAACATAGTTTACCATTTCTATGCGAGATCATTTGATGATGACAATGTTAGACTCATCCAAGATTTTATTCACTTTGTTTTATGGGTTCAATGGTATTTTTATTATTGTTGAATTTCAAAGACTGTGATGATGGGCCTAATCCTGTTTGAGTCGTAAACTCACATGTCGATGGTTGGTATATAAAATACAAGTTCATGGGTTCATGATGCATACTCGAGCAAGTTCGTACTATGCAGCCTAGATCAGTTGATTCCCATATATCCAGAGGTCATGAAAAGAAACTGCAACTTTTGTTGTTTAAACGTGGCAATCATTTTGTTTGTAGCACAACAGGTGGCGTTTCTAAGCATTCGAACAATTTCATCGACTGCTGTTGGTGTCGTCTTTTGGTGTTTGCAGGATCCTTTATTTATAAGATACATATGACTTGCAAAGTACGATGAATAGTACTTATTTGCTACATATGATTTACAAACTAAGATGAATACTACTATTCTATGATTGGTGCAATTGACCCGTGCCACATTTGCGTCTGGGCTGTTTGTGAAAAGATTTCTATTAGGAATTTATTTCCAAAAATGGTTGTTCCATTGGTAAACATGCCTATCATGTGAATCCGTCGATTCCGAGTTCGAATCATGAGGGTTTTTTAAATTTGTTTTCTATGGTCTACTTTTGTTTCACTTATTTCTTATATGTGTTGCACGCATTTATTGTGCTTTCGTTGGACAAACGGACCCTCAAGGTTGGGCAACATAGCGTCAATTTTTCACTAACCATGCCAATTCCGATAAACAACTCTTTCATGTGATTGAGGGGCCGGACACGGTAAGGTTTTTTAATGATTAAATTTTGTACTCACTGTTTGTGATCAAAACAAGTCATGAATTTTGAGCCGTACATACCCAATGGTTTGTAATTGTAACTATTTTAATGTAATGATTTTAAAATGTGTATTTTAGCACGTTTTATATGATGCAACCATTTTTTGTAACAATTATAAAATATTTATTGTAGTTTTATACGTTCAATGGTCCACACTCTCCATGTTATTTGTCTGGAGATTACACTTGTATAAAGGTGCTATTCCCTTTTCTAGATGGTCCTTATTATGTTTTTTAAATCATCTGATGCATCATACGTCAAAACTTTCCTTTATAGTTGGTTGTGAGATTGATATTACTCGATGACACGTGTGAATACTTTGTAGCTTTTCATTAGTTTTTGTTTACCTAATATGTTGATAACTAATTAGGTTATGTAGTTGTTAGTGTCTTAGTTGTCTAACTTATTGACTCATTAGGTTATTCGGCTGTGCTTAAAGCCTAAAAACATGGGTCATAAAAAGGCATGTTGGAACATGTGTGGATACAAACAAAACATATTAGAAGAATATAATTTGTACTAAAGTTATGCTTGATAGTTTGTAGAAAATCAAAGTTAAATTGATATGCTAACACAAAATTCAAATGAAAACGTATTTGACTTTTTCACGAAGAGTGTCTAAATGTCGACATCCGGTCAATAACTAGAATCAGTACAAATAAAATAACAAAGCATTCCAAGAGAATTCGCCGCGAAGTGTAACAGAATACATCTAGTTAATTATAAGTAAGCTAATAGTCTCCTACTTTACAAATTTCATATTTAATTCTAGTTTTATATATATCTATATCTATATCTATATCTATATCTATATTTTTATCTATACTACTATATAATACATATTAGAAGAATGGTAATTTCATTCAAAGTGTAATACACCTATACAATATTTTAAGCATAAAGTATAAATGTTTTATGTAATAACTTCACTTTTTCCTCCATTTAATTAACTTATTCTAATTATTGTATTATTTAATACACATTATTAATACATTACGTAATAATGTGATATTATTTAATTCAATTCATTAAATTTTATTTTATTTATAATAATATAAATTGACATTTAAATTTATCGTTACTAATCATATTTTTATAACTAATTACTATTTAAATTAAGTATTTTTTTATTTAAATACTTATATCTATACTACTATACAAAAGAGATGTAATTTTACCAAACATACAAATTTTAAAGCAACATGTACAAAGAAGTGCAAGACATTTAATAGGGAAAGAACAGAGAATTGATGAAGATTTTAAAACACTTTAGGGACAATATGGTAAATTTATCCATTTAATTTTATATACCTTGACATTTTTTATATTTACTAATTATATTTTTATGACTAAATACTATTTAAATTAAGTATTATTTTATTTAAATATTTAAGTATATAACTTATATATAGCTTTATATATATAATAACTATAATACTAATATTTTTAGGGGCATATTATGAGTATAATAATTTTAAAATTTATTTATATCTTTTATAATAAAGGCGAAAGGAGGATGAAATGATAATTTTACATATGAATTAAGACACCTGTATGAAAAGTCATGCTTAAATTTTAAAAAATTAACCATTTTATTTCATTTATGCTCTTACAATAAAGTATAACATATGATGCTTATAATGCAAATTCTAAATCATATACACGTGGCCAAACAAAACCGTCATTTATTTTCAATGTCGTTCATTCATTATGATTGAGCACTAATCCATCTTCCCATTTCCCTTTTCGGTTGTTAACAGCTCAATAACAATCAAGATGGTAATTTGTGATGATAATTTCTCCATTAACTTTCTCAAGTCTATACAAATCAACACCAAAAGCTACCTCCGATGATCATAAAACTTTACCTGCATTCATAATGTAACACCCGGCCTCTCACACCATTAATATTATCCGCTTTGCCCACGAGGAGCTCACCGATTTGCTTTTGGTTGCCCGGGTGAAAACTTCCCAGATGGTCACCCATCCCTGGATTGCTGCCACCTGAGCACGCTTAACTGTGGAGTTCGCATCTCATCCATAGCCAATACGCCCAAAACGCGTTAGTGATATTAGATGCCAGACATTACTTATGAACCAGGGATCTCTCCTGTCCACGGCTGATATGGGATATATGTAGGGTGTCACAATCACCCCCCCCCCCCTTTGGACTCATCGTCCTCGATGAGCCCGAGAACTCACCATCCCCGGTGAGGTTTGTCCCACCATCCCGAATGACACAGGAGTGGCTCTGATACCATTCTGTAACACCCAGCCTCTCACACCATCAATATTGTCCGCTTTGCCCACGAGAAGCTCACAGATTTGCTTTTGGTTGCCCGGGTGAAAACTTCCCAGGGAGGTCACCCATCCCTGGATTGCTGCCACCTGAACACGCTTAACTGTGGAGTTCTCCTCTCATCCACAGCCAATACGCCCAAAACGCGCTGGTGATATTAGATGCCAGACATTACTTATAAACCAGGGATCTCTCCTGTCCACGGCCGATGTGGAATATATGTAGGGTGTCACACATAAAACGAAACCCCCCTAAAATCTAGGTAATAAGTGATTTCCGATCACAAATACCACCCATGCTTTCACTAATCTTGTTGGGATAATATAGTTGTCTTAAATACTTTTGTAATATACGTAATTGTTTTCTTTCATTCAATTTTTTCAATAAGTATATTTTAATTTTTTTAATTTACCTCATAACGCAACAAGCCGATACTGACTAAAATCGAATTCCCAAAAAATCGAGCAACAGTCGTACCGCCGCAACGCGTGGACGTTTCCACTAGTATATAAATATATGTAATTGTCTCAAAATAAATGCAAATCTTGATTCTTAAGCGTAATTTTGATCTTTATCTTCTCTCGTTCTGTAATAGCCCCAAGGTGGGGGTATATATGACCCAAGGTCCTTCACTTAACATTGTATTGCTAGAAGCTTAAATCGAGACAAGTTTAAACTTGTGTTAGGGCTCGGTCAATGAACGAGAGCTTGAGCCTATGTTTTTCGAGTCTAAACAAACATGTAATTTATGGAATTTTTATTTGATATATTGAATATATTATGTTATATATAAAAATTATAATTATAACTATATATAAAAATTATGAATATACAAATAAAATGACTGACAAATTATGCACAAGACGAGTCTCGGCCCACTTGAACTTGAACTACTCACGAGCAGACTACTTTGGAATAGAGCTTCAAACAACCCTAGCTCGAGATTAAACAAGCTCAAACTTAGCTTGAATTATTTACATTTTGTACCAAAAACATTGTTCTTTATGCAAAACAAACAATTTCTTTTGTAGCTCTTTTAATTGATAATTTGGTAAATAATCACAAATAGTCATTATTCAGTCGATGCTTTCGATCTGAAATTGAAAACCTTAAACTCGATAGAAATTGAAAAACCTATAACCATAAAAACCGATTTGTTATAGTTTAGTTTTTGTTTTTATTTTTAAATACGGGCATGTAACCGAACCGAATTATGTGTATGAGTCTCAATACACATAACTAGAATCGTACGAGAGATTTTTTACAAGAAACTGTGACTCAGTGAGAAACAATCTTGACTAGAGGCCAAAAGAACATTATGGTTTATACCGTAAATGTCAATCATGTCTTTTGTTTTATAGTGGCATTATATATTTATTTTTATATATGTTTTAACGGTTATGTGGTCCTAAATGCTTACTATTACTATTCTTAGAGAAAAAACATTTATTTTGTCCTCTGGTAAATATTATAAAGAGTAAATAACATAGACAGTCTCGGTCATTTACAAGTATTGCAACTTTGGTTCTCATATAAGCATAAACATTTTAAGGTTTGCACATCGACAACCCTTAACGTTAATAAAAGTTAACTTGATCGTTTAATTCTATATAAAATGATAAAAGTATCCTTACTTTTAAAATAAAATTATTCAAAACAATATTAATAGTGGGACCAACATTATTTGAAATTTAAAAAGAAAAACAAAAACAAAACTAAACAATTATCCCACCCACCGGCCACCCCCTTTAGCCTTGCTTTCTGACAACCCTCCGACCACTATTCGGACAGTCGTTGTCATCACCACCACACCACCATCATCTTTATTTCTCCACACTATCATCACCCCACCGTACCCTGTTGCATCCCCTAAAACCCTTAGATTTGATTTGAAACCATCACCATCATTGCAGATCCCGCTGATTATGTTAGATCTGAAAGTGAACGTCGCCATTGCCATTGTAAGTCTCGTTTATTCAGCGTTAAAAAAGGGTCTTTTGGTGACGTTTGTGACTAGTGGTGGCGATGATGGTGAGCAGTGTTGGTGGTAATGACCTGTCATGGTTACGATTGTGAGCAGTGTGGTGGTAATGACTTGTGGTGGTGGTGATTGTGAGCAGTGGTAGTAGTAATGGTAGTGACTTGTGGTGGTGGCGATTGTGAGCTGTGGTGGTGATTGGTTCTAGTGGTGGTTATAGCAACTTGCAATAGTGGTGATTATGAGTGGTAGTGAAGAAGAAGAAGAAGATAGAAGGGGAGGGGTGGGGTGGGTTAGATTTTATTCAATACTTAATGTTAGTTTGTCTTAATAGTATTATTATTATTTTAAATTTAAGGGTATTTTGGTAATTTTATATTGACTTAACAGAGAAACAAAACCTCTGTTAGTGTCGAGTATTGCCGGTGTGCAGACCATATAAAGTTCAGGCCTATTTGTAACTTTTTGGAAAGTGAGGACTAAAGTTGTAATACGTGTAAATCCCAGGTACTATCCGTTTAATTAACTCTATTATAAATATTTGTATTAACGATATATAAATTATATATTATGTGTAACTAGTGTTTTCTCCCGCGCTACGCGCGTGGGAGTTTGGTTGCTTTCTCCTGTCTTACATGATGTGATTTTGTTCGTTGTCGGTTCGGCACATCGGAATACACAAAAGCAAATATCGATACCAGTTCTGATAATACCTGTACCGACAATGATGATGTCCAATCATAATTGATTCGGTCTTCACAGTACCGCAACAGTAACTGCACTCTATAGCGTACGACACAACAAAACTCAATTATACCCGTAACACCAAACAACTTGTCGGTGGTCACATAACAAATAACTAAAACCTAGGTGGCAACCACAAAATCTATTGTAATACTAAACTTGGTTTTAAATATATATAATAATGAAAATGAAAATTTTAAAAAACTATTAAAAGTGACACATGATTTTAATTACCAAAATGTAAACCCAAGAAAGTTGGTGGTCAAAAAATCAATTTCTTTAATGTTCTTGTAGCAATATAGTTGCTATTTAATATATATATATATATATATATATATATATATATATATATATATATATATATATATATAAAATTCTGTATATGTGTAATATATAAATTATATATTATGTGTAATTGTGTATATGTGTAAGTTTTAACTAAACATCCAAATTATTATGATGCACTCAACCACTCATTGTTGCTTGAGTTCCTCTTAAGACTAAATCTTTTAAGAACCTATGGGAGGCAAATAGTATGACTTAATATATTATTGGAGTAAAGAATATATCAATTTTATCTCTTTTTTCTTTCAGGAGACTATGAGTTATTTTGAGCAGCTCAAGTGACGACTTAAAGTAGTCCATTACAAGCTCATGAGTTTGTTTTAAGTAAGTTGTGTGTTGAATTTTTAGAAAAAAAAGCTCATGAGTTTGTTTTAAGTAAGTTATGTGTTGAATTTTTAGAAAAATCTTATACTCTGTAATTTTTCTCACCCAAACAAGTTCAACAATGGAGTTCTTCGTCAACAAGACTACAAGCAACACTTTACTAACCCATATTGATGATAGTTAAGGCCAAACATAATTTATGTTCCTTAAAAACCCATAATCTCTCTTGCAAATGAACAACAGGCGAGTGAAATCTTATTTTATTTCTTAGTGTTTTAATTTTATTATAATATAATTGCATTGTATGTTTTATAATCTGTTATGGTGATCAAATTCGCAACTTTTACTATGGTTCAAATAGATATCAACCTTAAAAACGGTTACTTGTGACTTCGACCAAATGTAAGAACCATGTATGGTTTGGTTTTGGATAGCCAAGATAGGCATATCACTTAAATTTTTAGAAAACTTTCAAAAAGACTATTAAATAATTTTGCGTATTTGATAAACACGTCTGTTTTATATATATTACATAGTGCAAGTAGCAGAAGCATTAACACTTATTAAGTGTTTCAAAAGTAAAATTAACCAAAGATGACTCATAAAACTTTACAAATGTTGTTGCAAGTTGTTTCAAACACATGCCTAGATCCAAAAATAGTTTGATAATATTAACATTTATAAGCAAGCTTAAACCGATAATCATTTTGGAACGAAGCTTCTACTTTATAATTTGACTTCCTTGGATGTATTGTCTGAGAATATACATCACACGCATTGATAAAGTTAAATAAATACCACGAGGGTTTATACTAGATAATCTAACCCAAACACATTCGAAGAATATTTATACTATATTTAATGATGAAGTAAAATATACTTTTTGGCCACACAAATCTTCGCTAAAGCATCTTAAGCTTACTATAATAAAATGAAGCTAATGGAACATTGATAATATGTTGTATTAGCCTTTGAAAAACTTGTATTGGGCTTTAAAAATGTCCTATCATATCTTAAGCAATTTTGTATCAAATGTTTCATTGGATGAAATTGTATTAGATCAAAAGCAACTTTTTTGTATGATAATGCAATCTTTTTGTTAGATAATATAACTTTTTATAAAGGTTATATTAGGTTTATTTTTCTAGCAATGGGTTATGACACTCGAACATAACAGTTGTACCATATGGTCAATGTAGTACAAGCAATGACCCAGCTCCTCGTTGTAGGCCTATGGTGAATCACCACAAGGCTACGATGTAAAACCTAATCTGACATTGTAAATCTAAATTCTTGCTAAAATTAATCAACTTCTTACTTTCTCTTATATTCATTTTACATCAATATTATCAATATTATCAGTTTATAATGTTGATTATATCTTGAAACATGAATCAAAACAAGAAACCTTGATCATGTTGATTCGATCATCAAGAAAAATAATTTTACATCAAATAATAGAACGAGTTTAATGAGATAGAGAGAGGGGTAGGGGGGTGAGAGATGGCTAGCTTTGGCCTCTCTTAATCTTATGTTTATAAGCAAACATTTAAAGGGAAACCTTAATTAGTATCATTAAGTGATTAAACATATCATATAATCAGCCCATTAGATTTGGGGTTAATAGCCCATTAAATTAGCGACTAATAATGTCAATGTTAAATGTTTGAAGGCACATAATTACGTGAGTCCACAATATAAAACATAATAAGTCACATTGTATAAAGCCAAACTCACGGGTCCAAGATGTTAATTATAAGCTCGGTCATTCGGACAACCTAATGACGAAAAGTCACCAACGCCCATAAACACGGACAACGTTGGTGACCTGACCGCTCGTCATTTTAAAAGAAACCACCACCCAAAGGTCTATTATAGTAAAACCCTGACCCACTTGAAGCATTACTTAAAAGATCAAATAATAGCTATCACATGTCAAGTGGCACATATGAACTAGAACTAACTATACATAACCTCATCAAACAACAATTCTACCAAACTAGTTAGCTTTATTACATCTAAGGAAATGAGTAATCATTCTGTATAAAACCACAAATTTGGTCCAAATTCACTTACTATGTTTATCCAAAAGATCACAAGTTTCAAGGATCCATCAACCTCGACACAAACCACATTTTTTCAAAATGACAAGTTCTTTAAACCCTAAGTACTTCCATCTGCCGTTTGATTTATAACACGTATTTTTCTTCATAGTCATTTTTCACAGGGCGTATGCAATCTGCTTCGATTTTTTTTTAACGGCAAATCTACACTGCACCAAATTACACCATTGCTTAGGTTTGAACCCAAGACCTCCCTTCTAAGAGACAAAGCGTCTACCAAGTGGGCTGGCCCCACATTGACGAACCTTCTTCGAATTAATCGACGAACTTAATAAAGTTTCAACACTCATACATGCAAATTCGTGACTCTTGAGATGAGAAAATTTAGCCGGTTGACTATAAATAGCTTTTTTAAGTTATTTAAAGTTTATTTTGTTATATAATAAAAATTGGATGATCAATACTCCAAGTAGATTCTTGTAAGGTGAATTATATACATGCTGATACAAAATTTGTCATAGAAACATATATAACAATAAAAATAATAAAATAATTATAATTATTGTTTATTTTCTCAACTTACCTTCGTCTTTGTCTCTTGTGAAATATTAAGTATTTGTTAATTAAAACTTTACAGATTTTATTCTGAATTAGTTTCATTACCAACCAAGAATGCAAATAAATAATGATTTTTTAAACTTGTAAGTTGTTGTACCTTGTCTTCCCAATTATGTGATTGTCATTTTGAGATGTTTTTCTTTTCACCAGCCTGCTACAATGAGTTCAAACTAATTTACTACAATACTAAGCTAATTGAAAATATTTTTCCTATATGTATGTATTTGTGTGTATATTTGTCATTATTTGTGTTACATAATGAAATGAATAGTTCTTGTTAACTAAATAACTGAATACACATTAATGAAAGTTTATACATATTCTATCGTACCTTTCATTTCAATTTTTTTTAACAGCCCTAACTACTCTTACTACTATCTACATCTACTAATTACACATTTGCATGAAATTACACGTGAGACCTCCATCTTTAGAGGATTGTACCTGGAGGTGTATAAACCGGTTTTTTTACCCAAACTGATTCGGGTTCAAAACCAAACCGGTTTTTTTGCCGTGGGGTCAAACCGGTTCGGGTTACAAACCGGTTTGGCTCACCGGATACTCAAATCTATCAAACCGATTTGGACCGGTTTGAAACCGGTTTTTTTAATAAACCGGTTTTAGGACCGGTTTTACCGGTTTCTAACTTTTTAAACGGGTTTATAAACTGGTTTTGAGGGTGGGGTTACCAAACCGGCGATTCGGGTCGTTTTGGGACCGGTTTGGGCCAAACCGGTTTTTCTTTAAAACCGGTTCCGGTTTTTCTTTAAAACCGGTTCCGGTTTTTTTGGCCGAACAGGTTCCCGAATCGGTTTTTTTGCCCATGACGAATTGTACCTCTACATGTGGGCTAGTCTCCAATTATAAATAATTAATTAATTAATTTGACATGAACTACCATTCCTAGTTTCTAGCTTATGTTATATGGGTGACAATCCCTCACACATCAAAATAGTTAGCTTTAAGGTTGTTATTTCTAACCTGTTTAATAAATATGTTATTTGGGTTGTGTTTATGAAACGCCTAGAATTAAATTAGACATTCTTAACCCATTTTATTAAGCAGAAATAATCATTACTTGTTTAAAACAAGAAAAACAAAATTTCTATAATGTCAACCTGCCAACTAGTTATCGACCTCTTTAACCACTTCGAAAACAATAACTCATTTACAACTTGAGTTTTTCTATAAATTTCTTTGATTTCTGACTATAGTATTGCATTTGAATTTTTCCTATTTTTCAAACTTATTTACTCTAAACTTATTTATACAACTACAATATATATGTTCTTATTAAAGAATATAAAAAAAATTCTATAACTTAGTTAACAACTGTCATAATCGGTCAAAGATGACCAATCCCACTTCCTTTATCCGTTAATCCATACTACTATATAAAGCATAACTTTAGTATACTAATTTAATATTAAAAAAAAAATTAAAATACTTAATACAACTTTTTAAGCATTAGATAGTGTTATATACGATCATTCCTATTTTTTCCCTCATTTAATAAATTCTTCTAATTAATA
>CM046431.1:39950185-39975185 GCA_025506505.1 Flaveria sonorensis | reverse complement strand
AGATGTCCGAGAAGAGGAGGAAGATTAAAATCTTGGATCAGAAAGATAATCACTCTGTCACAAAAGAACCTCGTAGCAACGTGCGGGGTTCAATTTCTAGTTTGTTTATCAAGTTAGCTCAAATTTAGACTTAGACAACTTTAAATTGGGTTGATTCAAATTTTTAACGATCCTATTTCAAGTGGATGCTGAATGAAGAGGCTAGTTTACATCTTACATGGCTACATTGGAAACAAAAGGCTGATTTCTGAAACATACTATTTATTAGGAGTGTAAACAAGCTTAGTCATTCATAAGATATTATATATCAATTCATTAAAACCTTAAAAGAACTATTTACGAGCAAAGCTCAAGGTTAGGTCATTCTTACAAGCTCATCTATCTAGACAAATAAAAAAAAGTTTTTAGATGCACATGACACGATTTTAGACCCTCAAAGTCTAATCTTTTCGTTTTTCTCTCATATTAAATAGTTATATTAACTACTAATAATATTATTTATTTTTTTTAAATTAAAACAGATTTTAATTAGAAAAGAGAACTTTCTGTAAATGTAATTTCTAATAAAATAGTTTTTTATAAAATAATTTTTTTAAAACATCAAACTTTTTTTTAAAAGATGAATTATTTTATAACCTGTGTTTTCATAAAAATTTAATTTTTATGAAACGAAAATAATCAAAAGTTAAAGTTATGTAAGAGATATTTAAAATGGTTTAAAACGGTTTGTTTTGAAATAAAATGTTTAAAAAAGTAGCTATTAAAAAATTAGAAAAATTAAAAATAACAGTTTAAAAAATGATATTGTCGTTTTATTACTTAAATTTTTTCTTTATACGTAATTTTAATCGTATGTAATCTCCAAATATCATTTTATAATTCATAAATTTTTATTACTAACTATTTAATGTTTTATTTATTTAACTCGTATAATCCACGAGATACTAACCTAGTAAATAAAAATATAATAAATTAATAATCATTCTTAACAGGACATTCCAACAGTAAGATGTATTTTCTCCATTCAACTACATCAATGGTTCAAATCCTACAATCTACGGTTGTAAATCAATCGGTAAGAGTAGATTAAAAACCGTGTTTGAAAAACATTAATAAGAGAAAAGGGTGATTTAGGGAATATACAGTGTTTGGATGTGTCCATAACCGAAAAGAAAATCAACACAAAAATATTGAGCTTTTAATTTTGGACTTTTCATATTTGTTTCTTCCTTCTTCTCTCTCGTCATAAATTTCTTTCATCTTATTCTTCTATGGCAACAGGGCTATTGCACAAGGAGTCATCTTCTTCTTCATCATCATCATCATCAGCATACCCCCACACCAATTGTCCTCAAAAGGTACCTCCAATCTCCCTGTAACTTTCACATTAATGTATTCCTCTGCACGTACACTCAAGTTTTCCCTCATTTTGCGTCGATTTCAACTCTGATTCATCTCAATTGCAGTTTTTTTAATCATGGGTCGGCTTAGAATTCACACTGTTGCTTCTAATTAGGTGAAATTGTTACTTCTATCAACAGATTTTCCAGTTAATTTTACTGAGTTTCATGGGTTCTTACGTTTTTACAGTAAGAAATCAACGCCAATTGGCTAATTGCTCTTTCATTTCGATAGTTTTTGCTGTAATTAATCAAGGGTTTCATTTCATTTGTTGAATTCTCCATCCAACATTGCTTAATAAACTTGATTACATTAGTTCTTACCAGTTTCTTGATAAAAAAATCTTCTTTTTAAGCCTCAGTTGATCCCAATTACAGTTTTTCATACTATCTATCTGTTAAATCAATTGAATTTTTTGTTTATGTTAATCTTTTTGTCAGTTTTTCAATTAATTTTGCAAAATCAAGTGGATTTCTAATTTATTACAATTTGGTGAGAACTAGAGTGTTCTTGGGCCATTTTATCATCTGTCAACCTCACTTAGCACTTTTTCGCATCATACATCCCTTTAGGACCAACACAAATCAAGACATTTATTCATACAATTACTGGGTCTGATTGAAACCTGCAAATTCAAGAACTTTTAGTTCAAAACTGTTATGAATGTTTGAATTTTAGTGAAATGTATAGTTTCTTGAGACTGTAATTCAATCTTGCAGGGGTGAATGCTGTCAGTTTTCATTTGAATCTTGCAAGTGTGTTCTCACAAATTTATGACAACCAAGCAGATACATATGCAATTTGAGTTTCTTGATTGTTATCATAATCTATTTTCGCCGTCGATGGCAAGAAAATCTTCAAAATATTCTCCTACAGTTGAAATGAGTCAAACCGGTTGTGTGTGGAATTTTGGTGGTGTGTTTGACCACCACTACCATGGCGGTTTTCACCGGAAGCTGCTGTCAGATGAGAGCACGAGTCTTCCAGGTGAGTTTACTTCATGTTTGTAATCTTTACTCCATTTATACTAGTTTGGTGAACATGCATTGCCATAAATTCATTCTGACTGTTAGGTCAAACTGACCGGTTTAAAACCTCACGTTTATGAGAATGAGTAGGTGTTTTTGAGAAACCTTGGTAACCTAACTGACATTTTGTCAGATGCTTCAAAAAGAAAATGTTTGTACTTGATTTGTGTACATTTTCTTATACAATTTTGATTTTGAAAAGGTCATATGTTGACCTCAAAAGTCACACTGATTGTTGTCATTTACTGATTTCCAATCTTTTAGGGGCTGAACATGAAAGGAACCAAGTGAGAATGCTGACCTTTGATGAACAACTTAGAAACATTAATGTAAGTGCGTTGTTCATAGTTTTAATCTTCAAAAGACTGAATTAGATTCTGAACATAGAATTGGATTTGTTCAGATGCAATCGAAGAAGAACAAGAAAGAAGAGTTTTGGAAGAAAACCATGGAGAAATATTTTTGGAAAAAGATAAAATCCCGATATCAAATAGGGAACAAGAAAAAGGAAAACACAAATGTTATAGATAGAATTGTGGTTTTGAAGCCTAACGAATGCGTTGTAGAGTGTCCTATTGATATAGGGTGTCAATGCTTGCATTTGCACCCTCATCAAAACTCTACAAGTAAGCAACACATCGTTCATCACACGCATGTTTCGTTTAATGATGTCAGAAAGAATATGAAAAGTTCAAACAAGTTTAAGAGCTTTAGAAAGATAAAATCTTTTGGTGAGAGTGATGAAACTGGTTCTAAAACAGAAAATTTATCGTTGGTACAATACTCTAACCATCAAGAACCAAACGTCTTTGTGGAAGCCAAAAGACACCTAGCCGAAAGGCTAAGGCTAGTGGCTATGGGTACGGGTCATGTGGGTGAACTCTCGGGTTCTTCATGTAAACAGGTGTCAAGAACCTTGGAAAGGATACTACTATCATCTCCTATACACGAGTCAATGGCTGCTTTTACACATGAAAAAGAAAGAACCCATGGTGAGAGAATTTTGCATACCACGTGGAGTGGCTCTAGCCCATTGAAGCAAAACGAGTGTTCAAGTGCTAGCCGTAAGTGTTTCCTAAAATAGCTACCAAATGAAAGTATATTTCGTAAAAAGTTTGCCTGAATAGAACACTTTGTTTTCTAGGTTTTGTTGAGATCACAGATACAAATGAGTTTCTTAGCCACTACTCAATGTTCTCGGACATGGACTCAGGCCCAAACAACAGCGGTCTGCCACCATCAGGAATAGATGGGTGCATGGTAAACTTAGCATCTTTTACATGATATAAACTATGGTTTGCTAATCTTTACAACACTTTTGACATTTTTTGCTACAGGAACTTTTATTGAATGTTGCTTCACCAAAAGCCGGTTGTAAATCGGAAAACATGGATAGTGACCAGCTCAGAGAGAATCCTAGCCCGGTGTCTGTTCTTGATTCATTTTTTTCAGACAATGCCAGCAGTCCCACGAGCACCACCGAATCTGGTACGTGTAGATACAAAATCATAACTTGATACAAAATCATAACTTTGTTAATCTTGTAACATATTATTTGATGTTTAATATCCACCCGTGACCTTTTGCCAGTTGAGCATCACATTCGACCACGTCGGCTTGATTTTGAGGAACAGTCATCACAAACTTCATCTCCACAACGGATAACCAGTTTAAGTTTATATGCCGTGGACCAGGGATTCATTTCTTCCTATGTTAAGGAGATCTGCCAAACCGCTCAGTCAAACTGGGAGGACTATTTAGCGACAGATCATCCGCTAGAATCATCGTGTGACCATAAAATCCTCTATGATTGTGTTAAGGAAGTGTTGGTTAGTTTACATTCAAGGATAACATTATTTAACGTTCGGGTTCAGCCTTTTTCGTTGGAAAGAGATGTGATCGACAAGGTCATTGACCAAGTCAACTGGCATAACGGTCAACCCATCGGTCCACGGACGCTAGATCATATTGTCAGGAGGGATATAGCAAAATGTGGACCATGGTTAGACACTTCATCTGATAGGGATGATATTGTGGTTGAAGTTGCAGATGAAATTCTGCAAGAATTGGTCATAGAAGCTACTCATGATATGTATATTTGAAGCCACATTGACTTTTGGTTTGACCTGTTGGTCTGGTCTCATGTCTCAAGGTTCATGCCTCACTGATTCAGGCGGGTCTCGCCTGTGCCGAACCACACATCGACTAGCGGGTTATATCGTTTAGTATAAATCAGATGATAGGGTTGCAACATTGAATAAGGACTTGTAGTGGTGTAGTTTATGTTTGTGCTGTATATTTTTACCTTGATTTAGGACTGATGGACGAACCAACATCTACTCGGGCTTGAGCTTGAGCTTATAGCGAGTTGGCTCGGCTTCTAATCTTCAATCTGAGCTAGGCAAAGAGCTTGCATTCGGCTCTAAGCTGGCTCGTTTAGTTTGAACTTTTGATGATATATGTTTTAATACAAGTCTAGAATAATAAAGATGATGATCATTTGGGCATTTATTTATTTAATGTATCATTTTACTTTCCTTGCGCTTTTTTCTTATTAATTTTTTATATTTGTTTTTCTAAGAATGGCAAACACATACTCGTTTAATCATACTTGTAAATTTACAACATTGTTCATCTTGAGACTCAAACTCTCAATCTTACGAGAATGAACACCAATATGTACATCATGAAGTACCACAAGATTACAAGTCCTTTGGTGACTTTTGTTTCTTAATGGTTGAAAATACCTTTCAAGTGTAGTGGCATCCTGATTCTAAGACTGTGTGATGTACAACACTCTCTGCTAACTTTTACTTTGTGTCACGTCAACGTTATATCATACTTAATTTTCTTTCGCCCAACCAAAAAAATACGCCACTCTCACTCCACCCTCCGCTCTCAATTTTTTTAATTTTTCTTTGAATGGCCTCATTTTTTTTAAATGTAAATGATAACTTTTTGCTTTGGTATGGCAGCTTAGATTTTTTTCCCTACACTTCAAGTGGACTTTGCATGTTAGTGCGTCTTAGATTTCCTGATTATATGTTACTTTATGGTGTTGTACTTGTTCTACTTTTACTTTTACTCTCTCACAACTTCTTGTGTTATTGGTAGCTTTTTAATTACTCAGTTTTGAAAACATAACGAACACACCAACACTATACATTTTTACTATGTTTTTTTCTTGCAGGTCTTTCTAAAGTCAGGAGTCTTGGCGTAAGCAACATCTCTATTCCTTAATATAGAGGTATAGTTTGTTTATATCCTATCCTTTCACATCATACTAATAGTTTTGGCATGGGGTAAGATTTACTAGGTATGTTTGTTTTTTTTAATAAAATCTAGAAATGCTCCCGCGCGCGTTGCGCGGGTAATTGTATCGTGAACTTGAATACGGAATCCCGAATACATCAAATATACTACCGGCTATCACTTTGACTTCGAACTCGAAGACATCAAGCAAACGGAAAGAAAGGAAGAAATAACGTTAGCATAACGGGTAAACTTAACAAACTTGTCAAAATAACACAAGTTTTCACATATTTTACGATGAAATTTAAATAAATAGGTATTTAGAATATTTTTTAATTACTAAAACGACTTGGCAAATTAAAAAATGCCAAATACAAAAATTACAAAACATTTATGGCCAAAACACAAAAACTATAAAAGTTCATGTAGCTAAGACTTTGCTATTATATAGATAGATAATGTCTATCCTTTTTGAACAAAAACAATACTTTTATGTTTTAAGAAATAATTATTATTAATATGAAAACATTACTCTAAGAAAATTTACATTTGTAACTCGATAATATGATCCATTAAATCTGACTTAAGATTCTGACACATGTCTGTTTCGCTAATTTGTTGAGTAATTGGTGCTTGTTGCGCATCGTCAAGTTCTTCATTTTCCACATCAGTTTCAACATATGTACAAATCACCTTGCCTTTATCTTTTAATATCATATTGTGTAATACGATAGAAGTATACATCACATCATAGCAATTTTGGTGTAAAAGCTCATGTTGGACGAGCTATTATATGTAATCGTTACTTAAGACATCAAATGCTTGCTCGATGTCTTTCCTTGCACTCTCTTGAGTTTGTGCATATTTTATACATTTTTTTACCAATTGGAGCCGAAACGATGGTGTCTGTATTTGTAATTTATTCCTTTGACTTGAAATGAATAATTGGGTGCGGCTCCGGTAATAACATGGTTGAATAATAGTGACTAATCAAGAACGATGTCATTATTTGTACCCGCGACACCAAAAATATGTGTGTCATATCCATAGATTGCGCCCCTCATGTAAATTTTGAATGTCATTTGAATTGTTTTTTAGATATTGTTGCACTTTTTCTTCTTTCACTAAGTTTTGTACCTTTAAGTTTTTTTGGTATATTTTATTTATTAGTCCGCATAACTGATACAACAACATTAGTTTATCGTACATAGTATTAACAACCTTTGATGCAAACAAATTGTTTTTTAAAAAGATGAAGAACCTAAACAAAAACTGCGCCAACAAAGCCCACTCCAAGCAAGCTCTATTCTTTGTTAGCAACCACCAAGATGCTAATCACAAACACACTCTTGTTTTGTAAGGATTATATGTAATTCAAATATCAAACTAAAACCACCTCCCATAATGGGTGAAAAAACGATTGCTCATGTGTCACTTTTCCCTCTCTTGCCTCTCTCACATACATCTCTCTATTTTAAACTAGCTTTACTAAATTCGTGTATTACACAGATTGATAATAAAATCTGATTAATTATAAAACAATATTTTAAAATAAGATACAATTAAAATTACGTATGAAAAAAGACTATAATTAATAAACAATTATATCAAATTTTTAAAGTTTTGTTTTTAATTTTTTATTTGTTTTTCAAAAAATAAATCAAGGATTTTGTTTTAAAAAACCCGTTTTAAAGTAATGTCATTTTTTAAAATTTTCTTATTATAACTTTCAATATTAATTACTTTTTGTTTATAAAATTTTTACTATTTTAAAAACACTAATTTTAAAATACTTTGTACTTTTTAAAGTTTGATGTTTTAGTAAAATTTCTTTTTATTTTTAAAAAAGAGAGAAGGTGATGGAAGGAAACAGATTATTAGGTGGGAGGATAGATTATTAGGTGGGAGGAGATAGAGAGTGGAGTAGTTCTTTCCTAATATAAGTGACATGTGAAATCATTACATTATTTATCATTAAATTGTTTTCGTTTTTTTCTTCTATTAAAATGTTATATTAATTACTAATAATTTTGTTTAATTTTTTTTTACATCAAAAGCAGTTTTTTAATAAATTAAATAAAAAACTTTTTATTAATGTTATTTCTAAAGAAATAAATTTTTATATAACAAACCACATTGCAAAAACAAACTACACAACAAATGATAGTTTGCATTGTTTCTTTCTATGTTCGTGAGTGTTCTTAAAGACTTAGATCGTAGGTCATCTTATAATAGTTTTAATGTTTATGCTTAAAACTCAACAATGCCGATTATAATTCAACCAAGCAACAAAACCCAGTTCAATTTCATAATAGCAACGTTCCCTAATTAAAACAAGAATAAAAATAGACAACTAGATAATTAAAATATTAACATTAAGATAAAACTTTCCTTAACAACAATATAATACACTCAATAATATTACGATACTTTCCACCCCAAAACTTAACCCTCGAGTCATAAGAATAAATATTATTTTATACACTTTGATATCTTTAGACCACATGTATACGATACATACTTTAATATCAAGTGATAACCACATGTCATATATGCAACCAAAGGGTTGAACTTTGAAAGGAGTAAAGATCAATTCTTGTGAGGTCCAACACATCAACTCCATCGATACATGCTATTTAGGGCTTTCACTTCCTGCTAACTATCAAAAACCCTAGCCTTCATATCATCTTCTCAAAAACTCTAACTTTCCAATTACCTCTTCTTCATCGACCAAGTTTCCCATCAATGGAGCTTCAACCCATGAAATCAAACCTAGTTCTCATCCTCGATTACGATTCCCAATACACACATTTAATCACTCGTCGTATCTGAAGCTTATCCGTCTTCTCCCTCTGTGTTGCAATAAGAAAGAAGAACACAGAAGAAAGAAGATTTTTACACAATTTCAGGATGTCCCTCTCATTACTTGCAATATCGTATATAACTAACTAACCTGATTAGTTAGTTAGTTAGTTAGTCGTTACAAGTATACAAGAATTACATTCTGTCACACCCCAACCTTAACGGCGGAAACGTCGAGATGTGAGGGTTAAGATTGTTCATGCCACACAACGCTAATTTAAAATGACATATTCATGACATACATTTAAGAAATAGAGCAAGTTCAAACATTCAACAATACATAAAAAATTCAAAGTCACAAAATGATCAATGTCTTTTATTTTAGTCTAGGTCCAATTCTAGATGTATGTAAGTCTTCAAGGCATGCTAAACAGTATCATTTCCTGAAACATGTTAAAAATAAAAGGTCAACATAATGTTGGTGAGTTTTCCATAGTTTTCATACATAAATATATATAAAAGATGGCAATCCATGTCATAGGTTATTGAATAAAGTAACTTGGGATGGATGAACAAATGTAACAATCAAACCTTGACAGATTACAAGATTACAAGATTATAAGATTAAACGATTAGCTAAGTGTACTTGGTTTAACACCAAGTAGGCTTGTCAGGCCCATAGATATATGACGTCGCCATGCTAGCAATAGTTAATGATTGTGCATATTATAGTCATCACATGGTAATTACAAGAGTTCAACTAACCACGACAAATAAGAAGAATTGCCCAAGTGTTTACAAGATTCAAACGAGTTTACAAGTGCATTTATCATAAGGTTAACATGTTTCACCCCAAAGTGTAAAAATATATAAAAGGGGTATCGAAAAACTCACATGAATAATAAGGATGAACAAATAAGAAGTCTTGTGTAAGATGCCGAGGATTCGATTACGTTCAACCTAAATGGAACGTCGTATTAAGTTAATCATGGTGATTTTGGTGTTATATTTATAAATTATTTATTCATGGTTTTCATGTTAATAAATAGATGTAAGTTATCATTATTTTGGTAATTAAATAATTTAAATAAGAATTTTAATGTTTAGCACTAATAATAAAAGTTAAACTTTTATTATCAAATGATCGTTATTTACTATTAAATAAAATAATAATTTTATAGATTTAAAAGATTAAACGAATCATCACAATAAGTGCTCATTCTAAATATGTACTTATATATTTATCTTCTTAAAATATATAAACAAATTTTGTAACTAAATTTTATAACAATAAGAATTTATTAAATTAAAATTATTTAAAAACTAAATGAGATTTATTACAATTTCAAGTTGATAATAGATGGTATTTTATAACAGTTTTCGTTTGTTTTATAATTTTTAAAATATAAAAATAAGAATTTCTAGGGTGAATTTCAAATAAAATTAAAAAGAAAATAATTTTATTTCATTTCTGATTAAAAATGATTTTTATATAGTTAATAATAATATTTAGGATTTTTCCTGAAATTTATAAGTTAAATCAAACCTTTTAAAAAAATATTGGCAGGGGGCCGGGGTCGAACCCGGGACCTCCTGCCTAACCTCCTTTGTTTTAAACCGGTTGGGCTAAGCCTAGTTTTGTGATGAAACTGGAAAATAAAATTTAAAACTCTTTTTAGCAAAATCCCCAAATTGGGTTTAAGAACCCTAATCTCGAAATTGATCAAATTGCACAATCAATCGTTGATTAAACCAAAATTAATCATGGGGCTTTTATTCCCCATGTAAAATCGAATCGGTTAACATCTTTAATTACCTAATTTGATGTTGTTCTTGGTGATCTTATGTTCGAACGAGCCGTGACTATTCTTGATTGAGTAATTCGATGTGTGTGTGTTTTGTATCAAATTGAGAGTTCAAAGAGTTTAGGAAACCCATTTCGAGCAAAAGCCCTCTAATTTATAGGTTCAATTTGATCCCGAACACGTCCAACGGCTACAACATTACTGTCGGCCGTTTCAAGTCGATTTGGTTGAATTTAAAGTTGTTTCAGGTGGAATTAATCATTCCATTAAGTCGTATTTGATTAACCGAATGTTTGTATACGATTAATTGCGTTATTAAAGTTATTTAAGGGTTGAACGGTTATCAATTCGAGATAGTTTCGGTTTCGGGTTCTCAGACTCTTTAAACCGAGTTTAAATCCAAATTAATACCCATGTACGGGTTCGAAATGGTTTGGCGACTCGAATGGTGCGGTTTGGGACGTTAAAAATGATGTTTTGTGGTGTTTGTGAGGTTGGCCGGAGCCGCGCCGGAGTGGGCCGGCCGGTCGCCGGGAACACCGGCGGGGGGGGGGGGGGTTTGGGTGTTTAAAATAATTGCACTTAGGTCCCTACGGTTTTTTAATGTTTACAAATTAATTCCACAGTTTGAATTTGTGTTTTAAACAAACTTTCAGTTTGGTCCCTGAAGTTTTAACTATTTAATTACAAGTTTTAAAGATTAAACTTATTTTGTTTTTATTTATTCCAAGATTAAACACTAGTCAAGCTTATTATTATTCGTATTACTATTATTATTGTTATTATGTTTATTAATTAAGCATTTATTTACAACAATAATTTACAAAATGAATCCTCGTACTTGCATTAATAACGAAACAAGCCCTTACAAGAGATAGCGACATCTAACAAATGTTAAATAAAAAAAATACGAGAGGTCACAGTCTCCCCAACTTTAAGAAATTTCGTCCCGAAATTAAAACAAAACTAAACAAAAAGAAAGGGATATTTCTTCTTCATGTAATCCTCGCGTTCCTAAGTGAACTCAGCTCCACGTTTGTTTTCCCAACGGACTTTGACGATCGGTGTTGTGGATGTACGGGTCTTCTTCAAAGTTCGATCCATGATCTCGACAGGCTTCTCAACGAAATGAAATGACTCGTCAATTTGGATTTCCTCCAAAGGAACATGCAAATTTTCATCAGTCAAGCATTTCCTCAGGTTTAAGACATGGAAGACAGGATGAACCCTGCTAAGTCGGAAGGTAGTTCCAGTTTGTAAGCCACTTTCCCAATTCTTTTTAGAATCTTGAAAGGTCCTACGAAACGCGGAGCTAACTTACCCTTCTTCCCAAAGCGAACAACACCCTTCCATGGAGAGACCTTAAGAAGAACCATGTCGTCGACTTGAAACTCCAACGGTTTGTGTCTTTTATCAACATAACTCTTTTGATGACTTCTAGCCACCTCAAGGTTACTTTGGATTTTGGAAACTTTATCGGTCGTTTCTTGAATAAGTTTAGGACCAGTGATGAAATTCTCACCAATGTCAGTCCAACAGATAGGAGAACGACATTTACGACCATATAAAGCCTCGAATGGTGCCATCTTGATACTTGAGTGATAACTATTGTTATACGAAAATTCCACTAACGGCAGATGCGTATCTCAGTCACCACCAAAATCAAGGACACAAAGACGCAACAAGTCCTCAAGGGTTAGGATTGTTCGCTCGGTTTGACCGTCCATTTGAGGATGGTAAGCCATTCTCAAATCCAGTTGGGTGCCCAAAAGTTCTTGCATCGAAGACCAGAAATACGAAGTAAAACGGGCATCACGATCGGAGATAATATGCAACGGCACACCATGACGACTCACAATTTCATCGATGTAGATATGAGCCAATCTTGAAACTTTGTATGTGTCTCGTATTGGTATGAAATGTGTCGTTTTGGTCAAACGGTCAACAATCACCCATATGCTATCATGGCCACGAGAGGTACGTGGTAACTTGGTTATGAAATCCATGGATATGTGTTCCCATTTCCACATAGGGATTTCAGGTTGTTCAAGTAAACCACTAGGCCGTTGATGTTCGGCTTTGACTCTTGCACATGTGAGGCACTTGGAAACATAAGACGCGATATCTTTCTTCATTCCTGGCCACCAATATTGGCCATGCAGATCCATGTACATTTTATCGGACCCGGGATGAATAGAATATCGGGTTTGATGAGCTTCGTTCATAATGAAGTGACGGAGATTATCGCGATTCGGGATCCAGAGTCGGTTAAAGAAATACCACATGCCGTTCGGTTTTGTCTCCAGTTGTGACCGAACGTTAAACGCCAGATCGTCATCTTTCCCTTCCTCGGTTAACGCCGCTTGTTGAGCCTCGCGGATGCAAACCTCGAGATCACTATCAATCCTTATGTTTTGAAGCATGATAGTGGCCTCGTTAACATCCACATGAATCTCGGTGTCAAATTCTCCTAACATGTCAAACCATTGTCTTCGATCTCGGATTTCTTGAAGCGAGGCAGTCTTGTTGTGGATCTTACGACTCAGCGTGTTGGCTACAACATTCGCCTTTCCAGGATGATAGCGAATGTCGTAGTCGTAGTCGCTAATCAGTTCAACCCAACGCCTTTGTCTCATGTTGAGATCCTTTTGATTAAACACGTGTTGGAGACTTTTGTGGTCGGTGTAGACTATACATTACGTCCCGTAGAGATAATGCCACCAGATCGTCAAAGCAAATACCACAGCACCAAGTTCGAGATCATGAGTTGTGTAGTTCACTTCATGAACCTTCAATTGCCTTGACGCGTAAGCTATGACTTTGCCTCGTTGCATGAGAACACAACCAAGGCCTTGACTAGACGCGTCACAATATACGGTGAAGACATCGTTTCCATCGGGGAGAGTTAAGATAGGAGCATTACACAGTTTGTGTTTCAAAGTCTTGAACGCATCTTCTTGTTCGGGTCCCCACTCAAAAAGTCTATTCTTTTGAGTTAGCGCCGTAAGCGGTTTCGCAATCTTCGAAAAGTTTGCAATGAACCTACGGTAATAACCCGCTAAACCCAGAAAAGAACGAACCTCGGTTGGGGTCGTGGGAACACACCAATTCTTCACGGCTTCTATCTTTGCAGGATCAATGTGAATTCCTTGGCTATTCACCACGTGTCCTAAGAATTGGACTTCTTCGAGCCAGAAATCACACTTGGAGAGTTTGGCATATAATCGTTCCTTCTTCAAAAGATCGAGAACTTGACGTAAATGCGACTCATGATCGGTCTTTGTCTTGGAATAAATAAGAATGTCATCAATAAATACGATCACGAATTTATCCAAATACGGTTTACATACTCGATTCATGAGATCCATGAAGACAGCAGGTGCATTAGTCAAGCCAAAAGGCATAACCATGAACTCATAATGTCCATATCGAGTACGAAACTTGGTCTTTGGAATGTCGTTGTCGTGAACACGTAATTGATGATACCCAGAACGCAGATCGATCTTTGAGAATTGTGTAGCTCCTTGAAGTTGATCGTAGAGATCATCAATTCGAGGAAGAGGATATCGGTTCTTGACGGTGAGTTTGTTGAGTTCCCGGTAGTCGCTGCATATACGAAAAGAACCATCTTTCTTTTTCACAAACAGCACGGGTGCACCCCATGGTGAAGAGCTAGGTCGAATGAAACCCTTATCGGTCAACTCTTGCAGTTGACTAGCTAGTTCTTGCATTTCAGACGGTGCAAGACGATAAGGCGACTTAGCCAAGGGATTCGCACCAGGAATCAGGTCGATTTTGAACTCAACTTCTCGCACTGGATGTAACCCACTAAGATCCTAGGGAAACACCTCGGGAAAATACCACACGACAGGTATATCGTTCAGTTCTTACCCTTGGCTTTCGTGTTGACTACGTAAGCCATAAAATCTATGTAGTTTTTACTTAAGCACTTTCGGGCCTTGATACAAGACATGAGTTTAAGTCTTTGGGATGATCTTTCCCTAAAGACCTTTAAGGTATCGCCCGATGGTAAAGGAATTCGGATGCACTTCTCGAAGCATATAATTTCCGCGTGTTGCTTGGCTAACCAATCCATGCCGATAATGATGTCAAAACTCCCCAGTTGTATTGGAATAAGGTCGATGAGAAAATCGTGCTCGTTAAGACTTAAGGTGCAATCGCGTATCACGACGCCGACTTCGATAGACTTGCCATCGGCTACTTCGACCGTAAAAGATCTCTCTAAATTTGAACGCGGCTTGGAAAGAATAGGCTCGAACTCTAAGGACATGAAACTCTTATCCGCACCCGAATCAAACAGTACAGAAGCATAACGACTATTTACAAGATACATACCTGCTCAAATAATAACCTATTATTGGCATAATGAACGCAGGTAGGGATTTTACAAGACAAAAGAATGATTAAAAGAAATTAATGACGTACCATTCACCACGTCGTTGTTGGCTTGAGCTTGGTTGGCGTTGATGTTGAAGGCCCTTCCACGAGCCGGTGGCACAGTTCCCGCATTACGAGGACATTGTGGACGGAAATGTCCAGGTTCGCCACAGTTATAGCAGGCTCAATTAGTCACCAACACAGCATTGTTCGGAGCATGAAGGCAAGTAGCCACCAGATGCCCATACTTCCCGCACAACGAGCAAACTTGGCAAGGAGTGTTACTCGCGTGATAGTACTTGCAAGTATTGCACATCGGTTGCGGCCCAGTATAAGCCCTCGCCACGGGGGCTTGATTTGCAACGACAGATTGCCTTTGAGGGGCATTTGGTTCTGTCACCACGTAATTACGAGCTGGTGTGAACTTGCGCTTCTTGCCTTTGAAAGAGGACTCGGCCTTCACCTCCTTTGTAGCCTTGGGAGTCACCTTCACAGCAGTCTTGGCACCTTTCACCGTCAAAGTACCAGCTCTAATATGGTTTTCAGTTAGCTGGGCTGTGATATTAATCGCCTCCTCTAAAGTTGTGGGCCTACTACCCACCACGGCATCTTGAATTTGAGGTGGTACCCCCTTAATAAACTTCTCGATGTTGCGGGGCACGGTATCCACCATGTGAGGTAGGAGCATCCTCAACTCATAATGCCGGGTGGAATAAGCCAAGTGATTGCCACTATCTTGCTTGAGGTTCCAGAATTCCTCCTCCAGCTTTTACAGTTCACTCCTCGGGCAGAACTTTTGGATCATTATGTCCTTAAATTCTTCCCAAGACAACGCCAAGGCAACTTCAGTACCTCGGTTCCTTTTCTCACTATTCCACCACATGAGTGCCTGTTGTTGAAGGACACTTACAGCATAGCGGACCTTGAGTTCATCGGGACACTCGCTGACGATAAACGTATTCTCCATGCTTTCGAACCACTCGAGAAGTCCAGTGGCTCCTTCTTTTCCACTAAAGCTAGTGGGTTTGCACGAGTTGAAATGCTTGAATGTGCAGGTGCGGTTGTTCCCACCTTGGTTGTTGCTATTTTCCCCTTGACCATTGTTGTCACCACCACCATTGTTTCCATTGGTGTTGTTGTTGTTGTTGGCCATTAGGGTGCTGCTAAGTTCAGCAACCATCGTCGGGAGTACATCAGCCATTTGTCGGGCGATCATTGCAGCGAGTTTATGATTGGAGGTAGCATGCTTTCCTTGATGGCGAGACATTCTATAAGATAAATAAAGGAAATATTAGTATTCGAAGATAAATCAGTTCACAGAACACAGGAATTTTAGATATTTTACAAATATAGTCAGGATGGTTCCAATTGGTACCACATAGCCAATAGGAACATGGACACGTCGAGGTGACTTAATCCTAATTATCTCGAGAAAGATGTGTATGTTGACCATAATTTAGCACTCATCCCAGAAATCCCCAGGTAAGCATAACAGATCTCGCAATAAGATTTATACGAAATGATTGCCTTAGCTCGAGGGCCTTTTGCCAGGAAATCCAGAATACAGGTGTTTATGTGTCACACACTTCCCTAAGGCTATTAGAATTAAAACCTCGATGAGATTTTTTCAAGATTTAGACATATCGTCTAAGGAATTTTTCCACCCGATAAGGTGCGTAGATTTCCACATGTAGTCGAGAATGAGATTTAGAAAGGATTAGACGCGGTAGAACCTAGAGGCATAAGAAGAGGATTAGAAAGTTGGGGTTTACAAGGTTCAAGGCATATTCCTAAGGCACTATTTCTAAATGTAAGCAAATAGCACATAAGGAATTAATCATGCATCATAATAGGCATATAAGCATACTTACAAGATCATAGCAATTGTCATGAAAAGGGTCCCTAGTTTAACCATAGTCTAGGCAACCATTTCTAATAACTTAAATCCCTATAGTTATGGGCTCTGATACAAATCTGTCACACCCCAACCTTAACGGCGGAAACGTCGAGATGTGAGGGTTAAGATTGTTCATGCCACACAACGCTAATTTAAAATGACAATATTATTAAAAATCAATATTCATGACATACATTTAAGAAATAGAGCAAGTTCTAACATCCAACAATACATAAGAAATTCAAAGTCACAAAATGATCAATGTCTTTTATTTTAGTCTAGGTCCAATCCTAGATGTATGTAAGTCTTCAAGGCATGCTAAAAGTATCATTTCTTGAAACATGTTAAAAATAAAAGGTCAACATAATGTTGGTGAGTTTTCCATAGTTTTCATACATATATATATATAAAATATGGCAATCCATGTCATAGGTTATTGAATAAAGTAACTAGGGATGGATGAACAAATATAACAATCAAACCTTGACAGATTACAAGATTACAAGATTAAACGATTAGCTAAGTGTACTTGGTTTAACACCAAGTAGGCTTGTCAGGCCCATAGATCTATGACGTCGCCAGGCTAGCAATAGTTAATGATTGTACATATTATAGTCATCACATGGTAATTACAAGAGTTCAACTAACCACGACAAATAAGAAGAATTGCCCAAGTGTTTACAAGATTCAAACGAGTTTACAAGTGTATTTATCATAAGATTAACATGTTTCACCCCAAAGTGTAAAAATATATAAAAGGGGTATCGAAAAACTCACATGAATAATAAGGATGAACAAATAAGAAGTATTATATAAGATGCCGAAGTTTAGATTACGTTCAACCTAAATGGAATGTCGTATTAAGTTAATCATGGTGATTTTGGTGTTATATTTATAAATCATTTGTCCATGGTTTTCATGTTAATAAATAGATGTAAGTTATTATTATTTTGTTAATTAAATAATTTAAATAAGAATTTTAATGTTTAGCACTAATAATAAAAGTTAAACTTTTATTATCAAATGGTCGTTATTTACTATTAAATAAAATAGTAATTTTATAGATTTAAAAGATTAAACTAATCATCATAATAAGTGCTCATTCTAAATATGTACATATATATTTATCTTCTTAAAATATATAAACAAATTTTGTAACTAAATTTTATAACAATAAGAATTCATTAAATTAAAATTATTTAAAAATTAAATGAGATTTATTACAATTTCAAGTTGATAATATATGGTAATTTATAACAGTTTTCGTTTGTTTTATAATTTTTAAAATATAAAAATAAGAATTTCTATGGTGAATTTCAAATAAAATTAAAAAGAAAATAATTTTATTTTATTTCTGATTAAAAATGATTTTTATATAGTTAATAATAATATTTAGAATTTTTCCTGAAATTTATAAGTTAAATCAAACCTTTCAAAAAAATATTGGCAGGGGGCCGGGGTCGAACCCGGGACCTTCTGCCTAACCTCCCTTGTTTTAAACCGGTTGGGCTAAGCCTAGTTTTGTGATAAAACTGGAAAATAAAATTTGAAACTCTTTTTAGCAAAATCCCCAAGGGTTTAAGAACCCTAATCTCGAAATTGATCAAATTGCACAATCAATCGTTGATTAAACCCAAATTAATCATGGGGCTTTTATTCCCCATGTAAAATCGAATCGGTTAACATCTTTAATTACCTGATTTGATGTTGTTCTTGGTGATCTTATGTTCAAACGAGCTGCAACTATTCTTGATTGAGTTATTCGATGTGTGTGTGTTTTGAATCAAATTGAGAGTTCAAAGAGTTTAGGAAACCCATTTCGAGCAGAAGCCCTCTAATTTATAGGTTCAATTCGATCCCGAACACGTCCAACGGCTACAACATTACTGTCGGCCGTTTTAGGTCGATTTGGTTGAATTTAAAGTTGTTTCAGGTGGAATTAATCATTCCATTAAGTCGTATTTGATTAACCGAATGTTTGTATACGATTAATTGCGTTATTAAAGTGATTTAAGGGTTGAACGGTTATCAATTCGAGATAGTTTCGGTTTCGGGTTCTCAGACTCTTTAAACCAAGTTTAAATCCAAATTAATACCCATGTACGGGTTCGAAATGGTTTGGGACTCGAATGGTGTGGTTTGGGACGTTAAAAATGATGTTTTGTGGTGTTTGTGAGGTTGGCCGGAGCCGCGCCGGAGTCGGCCGGTCGGTCACTGGGAAAACCGGGGTGAGGGGGGGGGGGGTTTGGGTGTTTAAAATAATTGCACTTAGGTCCCTGCGGTTTTTTAATGTTTACAAATTAATTCCACAGTTTGAACTTGTGTTTTAAACAAACTTTCAGTTTGGTCCCTGAAGTTTTAACTATATAATTACAAGTTTTAAAGATTAAACATATTTTGTTTTTATTTATTTCAAGATTAAACACTAGTCAAGCGGATTATTATTCCTATTACTATTATTATTGTTATTATGTTTATTAATTAAGCATTTATTTACAACAATAATTTACAAAATGAATCCTCATACTTGCATTAATAACGAAACAAGCCCTTACAAGAGATAACGACGTCTAACAAACGTTAAATAAAAAAATACGAGAGGTCACACCTTCAACCCCTTCTACTGTCTATTATTACATTTATTCTCCTCTAACTACCAACAATACTAATTTGACCACAACAATATGCAACAAAACTTTCCCCCAAAAAACATTCTTGTCCTCAAGAATGGAAATGAGGAAAGCGAAGTTCAAACTCATCCAAATACTCCCAAGATGCTTCTGTTATCGGCAGACCAACCCAATGTACCAAAACTTGAGTGATGAATGAATTACCCCGACGAGCTACGCGCCTATCCACAATTGCGCGAGGTTGCAGCAGAAAACGAGGATTGGTTGGCAAAGGAAGCACCGGAAGATGAGAACCATGAGCGGGTTTCAACAACGATACATGGAATACCAGGTGTAAATGAGCCTCAGAGGGAAGATTTAATTTGTAAGCCACTGATCCCACTTTACTTAGAATTAAAAACGGCCAATAATAGCGAGGAGCAAGTTTAGAAAACTTGTGTCTATGCATGGTAGTTTGCACATGGGGTTGTAACTTCAAATAAACCCAATCACCAACTACAAACTGTCTTTCAGTACGATGACCCGCAGTCATTTGCATCATGCAATTACGCTTAGCTGCTAAGGATTGCTTCAAGGCTTGAATCATTGCCTCCCTATCCAGATGGAAATGTTCCACGGCATCAATGCGAGTATCACATGAAATATAGGGAATGTGAACTTGGGGCGGGTAAACATATAAAGCCTGGAAAGGGGACATCTTAATTGATGAATGATAAGTAGTATTGTACCACCATTCAACCAATGGCAACCAATGAACCCACTATGAAGGAGAATTCATAGCCATGCTTCGTAGATAAGATTCAAGACATCAGTTCAGTACCTCTGTTTGGCCATCACTTTGAGGATGATAGGCAGTGGATAAGGACAATTGAACCCCTTACAAGCACATGAATTCTTGCCAAAATTTGCTGAGAAATAATGGATCGCGATCTGAGACAATGGTTTACCATGTAGCCTGAAAATACTATCCATGAAAACTTGAGCGACCTGAGCAGCAGTAAAAGGATGAGCCAGCGGAATGAAATGGCCATATTTAGTTAACCGATCCACCACTACTAAAATAGTGTCTTTTCCTTTATTAGAAGGTAGACCACTAATGAAATCCATCGATATGTTGGTAAATATATGCTTGGGAACAGGTAAAGGTTGCAACAGGCTTGGTGAAGCGATTGATTCATACTTAGCTTGTTGACACACGGCACATGCTTGAATAAAGGTATGAAGTTATTTAGAGCAACCATGCCAATAACAAAAAGACTTCAATCGTTTCAAAGAAGCTAAGAAACCGGAGTGACCACCAACAGGAGAGGCATGCACCAAATGCATAACATCTTTGCGCAACTGATTATCATTTCCTATTAACACCCATTGTTTGCGCTTCAATAGATGACCATCCCATGAATAATGTGGTAAAGGCACTCCTTTCTTCAGTTTATGAAGAATAGTGGCTAAATGGGGATCAAGTTGCCAAGAATCTTGAATACGTTTTAAAAGAAGAGGATCACACGAGCTGATACTCATATCAAAAAAAGCCAACCCTTGGACCCGGGAAAGGCCATCAGCGACCTTATTGTCAACACCCTTTTTGTAGATAATCTCGTAATTGTATCCCATAAGCTTAGCTAACTACGTTTGTTGCAGAGGAGTAGTAACAGTCTGAGTTAAAAGATACTTAAGACTCCTTTGATCGGTATGAATTTCAAAAGGTTTAGCAATCAAATAATAGTGCCACTGTTTGACTGCTATTAAAATAGCAAGTAGTTCCTTTTCATAAACTGATAAGGATTGTTGACGAGTGGACAGTGCATTGCTGATAAAGGCAATTGGATGTCGATTTTGCATGAAGACTGCACCCAACCCTCGAGATGAAGCATCAGTCTCCACCACAAATGTCATGTCGAAATTTGGTAAAGTAAGACCAGGAGCTGAAGTTAAGAGTCTTTTGAGTTGATCAAATGCCATTTGAGCTTCCTAGGACCACCCAAAGGCTTCTTTCTTTAATAGATTAGTAAGTGGCCTTGCTATCGAGCCAAAGGACTTAATAAAGCGTCTATAGTATCCAGCAAGCCCAAGGAAACCCTTGAGTTGCTTAATAGTAGTGGGTACCGGCCATTGTTGAATTGCCACAATTTTGGCAGGGTCAGTGGAAACTCCTTCGGCCGAAATCACATGGCCCAAATACTCCACCTTGCTACTTCCAAAAGAACACTTAGACTTCTTTGCGACTAGACTATGTTCTCGTAGAAGTTGCAGAACTTGTTCCAGATCCTTTAAATGTTGTTCCCACGTAGGGCTATAGACAAGGATGTCATCGAAAAAGACAAGAGTACACTTGCGCATCAAGGACTTAAAGACTGAATTCATGAGGGATTAAAAGGTGGCCAGTGCATTTGTTAAGCCAAAAGGCATGACCACAAATTCAATGAGTCCTTGATGAGTTCTAAAAGTAGTCTTGTGAATATCAGCTTCGTATATTCTGATTTGATGGTACCCCGCTCGTAAATCCAATTTGGAAAACACTGTAGCACCTCCCAGTTCATCTAAAAGTTCATCGATCAGTGGAATGGGAAACCTGTTCTTTACAGTAGCATCATTCAACCTACGATAATCCACGCTAAACCTCCAACTTCCATCTTTTTTCTTTACTAAGACACCGGTGAAGCAAAGGTACTTTGGTTGTTTCTAATGATACCAGAATCTAATAGCTCTTGAGTTAATTCTTCCAAGACATTCTTTTGTGCCATAGGGTATCGATAAGCCCGTTGGTTAATAGTGGCCGATTCATCTTTTAAAGTAATTCGGTGGTCACAAGCACAATTTGGAGGTAGGGTAGGTGGGTTAATGAACACATCTTCATATCCATGCAGCAAGGCTGTGAGTGCAGAATCACTAGACCTTGTTGTTAGAACAGTTTCATGTTGGAAACTACTAAGGCCTAAGGACTGCAAACTAAACAACTGGGCTTCAGCTAACCCCTCAACTTGATGCAGTAGTTGATCCATCTTTTGAACCGTGCAAAAAGTGGCTTTGTTATCAGTTACACCTTTCAACCGGAAGGTAGTGGCTCCTACTTTAAATTGCTTGGTTAAATCCTTAAAATTCCATACAATATCATTCAATGTTTGCAGCCACTGAACCCCTAGAACCATATCGTAGTTGCTTAAAGGAATCAGCAAAACATCAACAGTAAACCAATTTCCTTGCATCAACCAGCTAAATTTCTCATATAACTATTTACAAGATAACTTGTTGCCATCAGCTATAGTTATATTCAGGGTGTCTACTGATTTGGTAGGGCACTTCATTTTAGTAGCTAAGTTGAGGTCCAAAAAATTATGGGTAGACCCCGAACGATAAGCATATATAAAGGTTTAGTGCCTATAGAACCAGTAATGCGCATAGTGGAATAAGAAGTTACCCCCATAAGCGCGTGTAAAGAAAGCAATGGACTGAACATATCTTCATTAACTTCTATTGTCTGCTCTTGTATAGAAGACTCTTCTTTCGCAAGAACTTCTATCACATCAATTGAAAAAAATTGCTTGCCCTTACACCTAGGTCCTGGAACAAACTTCTCAGTACACCCGAAACATTCGCCCTTCGATCATTTCTCTTCAATTTCTTTTATAGATAATCTTCTGATAAGTCGAGCCTTGATAGGTGGAGTTGGTAACCGTACTGACTGGGGGCAAAGACCTAGAGTTAAACTCTTGCGTCTTAGGAAGATTAGGTTGATATGTAGATCGAAAATTCTTGCTATTCATAGGTGATTGCACCATCGTCATCGCTTCATCTTGAATTCTAGCCAACATATAAGCTTCAGGCAAATTCTTTGGTCGTAAAAGTCTCAATGGATATCCAATTTCAGTGCCCTCAAGAACAAACTCACAGCGTATTCATCACATATGGATACCTTCGTCAGTGCTAAATCGAATGCCTGACATAATTCCTGTAAGGTGCCCATCTGTCGTAATGCTACCAAGGCTCCCATTGCATCTTGCCCTAAAACTTGGGCAAAACGCGTAGAAATGAAATTCTTATACTCTGGCCATAGCATGCCGTCGATTGATCCTCCCCGTGATTGTACGAACGATTGATGCCATAATAATGCTATATCTTCCAAATGAATGATTGCATATCGTACCTTTGATTGATCTGGGGTTCCATAGATTGCGAAGAAGTGCTCTACTCGACAAATCCATCCTTCTACGTTTTCACCATTAAATTTTAGAAAATCAATCTTCGTAAGTCTGCTACTACTTTGATTACTCGTAGATTCAACATAATCCTGATCTCTAGGGATATTACTATGATCAACATGTTGATTACTTGAACTACCATTGTTGCTGCCGATTGCTTGTAAATTCTTCAAAATCTCCGCCATTTGAAGTTTCATCGATTCCATATCATTTGAATTCTTGTTTGCTGCTACTCGAATTACTTCCAACTCACTCAAATTTCATCCGGTAGCAATCTCTAATCGCAGCAACGAAGCATCATGCTCTTGTACTCGTTGCTCCATTGTGTGATTTCGAGTCGTCATTGTCGATTAATTCTCCGATAGCTTGATTTCAAGAGCTCCGATGAGGATCAGATGGCTCTGATACCAATGTTGCAATAAGAAAGAAGAACACAGAAGAAAGAAGATTTTTACACAATTTCAGGATGTCCCTCTCATTACTTGCAATATCGTATATAACTAACTAACCTGATTAGTTAGTTAGTTAGTCGTTACAAGTATACAAGAATTACATTCAACCCTTTCTACTTTCTATTATTACATTTATTCTCCTCTAACTACCAACAATACTAATTTGACCACAACAATACGCAACACTCTGCATATCAGGAACTTCTTCACTCAAATCTATCACTAAACTAATCCCACCTGTAATCATCCTCTCTGGTAGCCCCCATTCAGTCCACATGGCCAATTCCCCTTGTGGAATATACGGAGAAAAATGGAGTCTTTGTGTTGGGGAGTTATTATGGGTTGCAGTTGATTATGCAGAAGTTGGGCGGGGAAGTGGCGATTGGGGAGAAGTAGTAGTATGGGAGGATGGTGATTGAGTTTGTGAAGAGACCTTATGGATTGTTTGGGGGGAAGAAGGTTGGGGATAAACAGGTGGTTTGGATGAGCCATGGGGATGAGGCGATGAAGTTGCCGGTCGGGTTTGAGGTGCTGGAGAGGAGTGAATAGGGTGGATCGCGACTGTGGAGATTCAAGTAGGCGGTTTATGGGCTGCAGTATCACCCTCGGGTATTTCCAATTAGTATATCAATTTTGCAGGATTAGCTGTTATAATGTTTCTTATTTATTATGTGTATATCAATTGTTTGTTGAACATTTCATCAGTCATATACATATTAAGCCTTTATGTATGTTTGGTGTGCAAAGGTGAACTTGAGCATATAGTACGGGTTTGGTGTCGGTTTGGAACCTTTTAGAACTGGCTTGGCAACTCAATTGTTTGGGATAGTGGGCAAACCCTAATTCATTGTCTAAACCGCATCTTCTGTTAAAACTAGATGGATGCTAAACCTGACTAGACCAAGATTCTAACTTTTTTGCATACCATGGACCGAAGAACGAAATGTACATACCTATTACTATATCTAAATCGTGTAACCCACCTCTTGAAGCGGCTACCCAGCGACCAACCCCCCTTTCACGATTGTTTCTGATCGACCACCTCTCCCCACCGAAATCTACTCCACCATTTTGCCAGTCATCGACGCCCCCCTCCCCCCTCTTCCGTAATTTCTCCACATTATGACTGAGTCCCG